>JBBPTO010000840.1:0-21582 GCA_038094155.1 Pulveroboletus cf. aberrans | reverse complement strand
AGTATATAAAGGACAAGAATGCAGCCACCAGAGGGCAGTCTTGTCCTCTTGGTGTTTTCCTCAGCATCTACAGCGTCGACTCATTCTCCCTTCCCTTCCCTTGACCAGTGACAGCGGCCTAGAGCCTTAAGTGGTTCTGAGTCGTATCAGTGAGCAGAGTGAGTTAGTTTGCCTTTTCATCCTTCTGATTTTGTTCCAGGACAATGTTTCACCCAAGAGCATGCTGACAAGTTAGATCTCAATCCCACCAAATGGCTCCTCCCTGATGAACTCAAACTCATCTGGTGGTTGGTCCACATCCACAAGAAGGCCTTTACTTGGGTTCTGACTGCGTGTGGTCACCTCAATGAATAGTATTTTCTACTGGCCAAGATTCCAACTGTTCCTCACACTGCATGGATTCTGCACAACATCCTGATTTCACCCACCATGCAACAGGAGGTGATACAAATCATCAAGGACAGGATCACATCCAGTGTCTATGAAACATCTATGGCTGCCTACTAGTCCCATTTGTTCTGCATCTTCAAGCAGGACAAAAAGAGCCTCCAACTCATTCACAACCTCCAACCTCTCAATGTTATCACCATTGGAGACAAATCAGTCCCTCCCTTTGTTGAGCATCTGGCAGAATTGTTCACTGGGCATGCAGTTTACACAATGATAGATTTGTTCACTAGGTACAATTGGAGACCACTTCATGTTGAGTTCCAGGATATGACCACTGTCCTCACTCTTCTCAAACTGCATTGTCTGACAACCCTCCTGATGGGGTGTACTAATTCTGTGCAGGTCTATCAGGAAGACATGGCCTTTATCCTTCAAGATAAAATCCCATACTACACCATGCCCTTTATCGACGATCTCCCCATCAAGTTGTCGAAGACCCAGTACTGGAATCTGGACAGCTCTTATGAGACAATTCTGGAGAATCTGGGAATCTGATGGTTCATATGGGAGCATCTTATCATCATCAATTGGACACTAACCCATTTATAAGTTGTTGATGCAACCAGATCAGCCAAGAAGTTCATTCTTGTGGCCCCTGCATCAGTAAAAGACAATGTTTCATCAAAATGTCTTTGATTACCCTGCTATCATATTTGTATATGTTAGATTCAAAATTTGCACAGAAGCTCAAATATATATAAAGATTGCCTTACAGAAATTTCAAATTATATTAATACTGAAAATGTTGTCATTCCACCTATCTTTGCTATAGAGCTATGGAATGGAAGACCCTGCTGGACCTGCTATGGAGAGCTAGCTAGAGCCAGCCGGCTAAAAAGTGATTTACTGATATTACACAACCATAGTCAGGCACAAATGTGGATTCTACATGAGGCCAAGGTCCAAAAGATTCAAGACTGCCTGGAGTGCATAAGGATCTTAGAAGTGAAAGGATTCCTTTATATGTGTGGAGTTCTTCACATTTTCATTCACAACTATGCAGCCATTTCTTGGCCTTTGGTAGAATTGACCTGGAAGGACATCCTGTTCATGTGAAGCAAACCTCAGCAGGAGGTGTTTCTTCATCTGAAGGACAGGACATTGAAGTTCCCTGCACTCTGTCCCCTAGATTATGAGTCTGGGCAACAGGTTATCCTAGCTACAAACATGTCCTGTACCATGGTCAAGTTCATCCTGTTCCAAGTTGTATAGGATGGAAAGCAGTATCTGAACTTCTTCAGATTGTGGGTATTGAATGAGGCAGAAAGTCAGTACTGGCAGGTGAAGCTAGAGCTATATGGCTGTTCTGTGCCCTTTGTACTATCCATGTTTTCATCTTTTGTGTTGCTAATTTCACAGTCAAAATGGACACCAAGTATCCAAAGGGTATGATCAACAATCTGGATCTGCAACTGAATGCTGTAATCAACTGCTGAATTGCAAGTATCCTCATTTTTACATTGAACCTCATTCATGTTTTCACAGACAAGCATACCAGGGCCAACGGTCTATCCTGCTGGGCACCCTCAGAATTCAACCCTGTCAAAATTAATGATCCTAAAGATCGGCTCAATGATATGTATTCATTTTCCATAACCTTGCTGAACAAATGCCCCTCTCCAACGTTCATCTATCCATTTTCCTAATGCTGTCATGGGCTTCCCCTCAAGCTGCCGTCCCTGCCTGTCTACTGATTCTACCAGGTGGATTACAGTGGGCCTTACATGGCAGACCTAGATGTCCATCTGGTATTTATTTCCTATTGCACTTTCACTGATACCATTGTGCAGCCAGCCCTTCAACCTGATGAAGAACCTGATCCCACATTTCCCCAGTCTGCAAAAACCAGGGTGAAGAATGCCTGACTTGGTCAGATCCATGCCTTCCTCACCATCAAAATCTACCTGGCTGACCTGTTCAATAAAAAGTTTCTTTTCTTCATACAATCTGCCTCTCATTTCTTCTTCATCATTGGCATTTTTTAGTGTCAGGAACCACACAGCTGGTACCAGATAGTGGTCTTGGAGGATCAGTGATATGGACTGATCAAGGAGGCTGATGACAACCTCAAGCACAAAGGTGCCTACACCATCTGAACCCATCTCCTCCTCCACTTTTCAGAGTTCATGCTAACTGGAGATGTCAAATAATAACAGGAGGGCACAAGCGAACTCCTGTTGCACAGGGCAGAGAAGAGAGAGGTGAGTCAAGAATGCTCACTGAGATAGAGACTAAAGTTCTTGTGACCAAGTATGGGTTAGTTAAGATTGATGAGACCAACCCTTGTGAGCTTCTTAGAAGCTTGATCTCGAAGGGAAATGAATCTCGTTATTCATCACATCACATCAAACCACCTATCATGTTTAAATACATCCAG
Source organism: Pulveroboletus cf. aberrans (assembly GCA_038094155.1). NCBI lineage: Eukaryota > Fungi > Basidiomycota > Agaricomycetes > Boletales > Boletaceae > Pulveroboletus > Pulveroboletus cf. aberrans. The sequence goes on along the minus strand of JBBPTO010000840.1, from coordinate 18,755 downwards.
AAATCTGTATATATCTGTGTGTGATATAGCTAGAACAAGGTCAATGACATCAGAATGACATCAGAAGATCTGTGATGCTGCTCCACTTATTTCAGATAGGTGGAGTTGAGTCTAGGTTAATCCAACACAGCAGTTATGGAGCTAGAAAAGCTTCAGACCAGTGACATCATAGCTGAGTCATAAGACTGCATCTAGATTGTCATGTGGTCGATCCTAAGTGTAATAAGATTACATTTTCATTAAGCATGACTCATTTATGAGTTACACCTAGTGTCTCAACCTATATTATTTGGAAACATGAATAGTGTATTATCACTATGGTCTGCCTGTATTAACAAAGTACATCACCTAGTGTTCAATTCACAGAATGTCAACAAATGGTACATTTGTACCTGTTATCAATGTCAGACCTGCCATACCACCCACTTCCACATTCTGCCTGTCGTCCCCCTCATAACTGGTTTATTTCACAAAGTTCATCTTAACACCATGCTAATGCCCAGGGCCAGCAGTTATCACTATATCATTCAAGCCTGCTGCTCCATGACTTTGTACCTGGAGTGGCACATTCTCTGACTGGAGAATGCCTATACCCTTGCCTCTTTCACTTTCAAGGACATCCTTTGCTGATGGAATCCCATTTCCTAACTCATTACTAACAACAGTCCTGCCTTTGTCCAGGCTTGTAACCTCCTCACAAAGGGGTACCAGATCCAGCATATCCAGATCTCTCCTTACAACTTCCAGATAAATGGAATTGTAGAGAGACATCACTAAATGTCCAGAAGGCCATGATGAAAAGATCTCTGGGGGATGAGCTGTGCTGATATTGATCTGTGCGCTTCTAGGCAGAGCAGGTGACTGTACAGAAGTTAACTGATCTATCTCCCTATTTCATGGGACATGGCATGGAGCTGCTTTTCCCATTCAATCTTTCCAAAGCAACCTTTCTTCTTCCTCTTTCTGAATCCAATTATTTCTTTATCAAATCACTAATATTGTGGCAAGCCTGCCAATTTCAAATGTGTCGACCCGATCTCAATTCAATCTGGAAATAGGTTGCAGAAGCATGGTTTGTATCTGTCAAGCACTTTGAAGCTGCAATGAAGACCTGGATCAAGGACTTTGACTTTCAACCCAGAAGCTTGATTCTGGGTCGAAACTTGAGAGTAGAGAAGAAACTGAACTGGAAGATGAAGCCAAGGTACATAGGTCCAATGATAGTCCTCAGCAGGACAACCAGAGGTGTATATATGCTGGCTGAGTTGAATGGAGCAGTATTCACCCTTTGATATACCTCATTCCATATTTTGAAAGATGCTGAGCTGCCATTCCAGGATCCAGATAGACTGCATTGGATGAAGAAGAATTGGTCAAGATGGCATGGAAAGAAAGCTGGGGTGTTAAGGATCTGTGAGAGCTGCCATACAATAAAGACCTGCCCAATGAAGAATATTATCTACCCCTGTGAGAGGACCCATAACTGATGACAACAATGAACATTCCATCATATTATACACAAAAATACTGTCCATACTATAAATTTCTCCTTATCTATTCCAGCCTAAATTTTGTCTAGCAATCTCACTTCTATACTGTTTCATCCTGGATTTCAGACAGTGTTACTCATCTCTCCCTTACAATCACACAGAAACAAAGAAAAACTGTTGTAAAAAGCCAAAAGACATTTGATTTACAGTAGACCCATTTCCTTTTATTTTATCTGATTCAATTCAAGAATACTCATATATGCTAAAATTAAGAACTGCTCACACTACTGATTATGGACCTGTGTTCCTGTCTCACCATTTGTTTTATTTTCTCTGTGTGCTGAACATCATGCCCATTTTATTTACTATAGAAGATAAGAAAGAAAGAAAAAGAAAGAAAAAGATGATGAAAGTAGAGAAAATAGTTGTCATATAGCAGAGGAAAAAGCTGAAGAAAGGTGGCACTATCCTCAACTTTACTGTCTCCCTGTCTGACCAGGTGTGAACCAAGGTCCCCTGTGAATTACAATTTCACTGAACTGGAGTTCATGTTCATTTCTCTTAGTCATATCTATTACTTATGCCTCATTTCTTTGTATCAGATACTGACTTGCCAATTGGGTCTCAACAGGTTCACTCAGATCAGGCATGAACACAGACATGGACATGCTCCTTTGATTGAAAATGACACAGGGACAACAAGTACTTTACAAAAGGGGAGGGAAGGGCCTTACTGCTTCAGCCATGCTTTCACTGCCTCTTGTGTAGTCATGATCTGGTCATGAATCTCTAACACCTCAGTTTCAGTGCAGACATGCTGAGGTTTTCCAGCTACCAACTCTGACTCCAGTGCCATAATGCATGACTCCAGCTCCATGAAATGCAACATCAGCTGCTTGAGGCCCTTTATGGGGATGAAGACAGTCCTTGCTGACTCAACCTCAGCCCTCACTTTTCCCTTGGTGTTGGCCTTGCTCCTATTGACCATGGCAGGTTCTCCATCCAATACCTCCAGAACATTGGCTCGACTGGACCAGACCTTGTGAGCTATGAACCACTAGTCAAAATGGTTAGTAAAGTTCAAAATGGATACTTACTCAGAGCAGGCTGAATATCAGCCTTTGTCCCCGCTCCCTCTGCCTCCTGCTCTGTGATCTTCATTCTCCTGCCCCATGTGTACTCACACTTCCCCTTGACATCAACACAGGTGAGACATGCTATCCCCCATCTTCTCACCGAGCAGAGTATTCCACAGTTCTTGCACAAATGGCAAGGTCTTGGATATTGGTATCCATTTCATGCCTTGTCTTTATTCTCTGTCTTCCTTCATGATCTCTTTCTGCTAATTAGCTGCAAAGTTCAAGCTGTAGTGGGTGTCTCTGATGCTCCCTGAGTTGGCGCATTGTACACCAGGGAGAGATTCTGAGGGGGCCACTGGTTGGTTAAAATTCATTCCTGTCACTGCCAGATTTGCTGCTTGGCTTCATTGACCAAGGCCTTCCACACATCTGCTGCCTGGTGCACTTCTGTCATAGCCTTGAGCAAGGTGGGTAAGAGCTGCTCTAGCACCATCCCTGCATATCTGACTTCCTGCATTGCATCCCTGAGTTCAGCCTATGAGATGTGATGATCTTATATGATGGAAGGGAGAAAAGGAAGATATATGCACTAGTGCCCATCCAACTCTTGGCACCACATGTCTTGCTCCTCACAGAGTGCATCCTGGTTATCCAGCTTGGATCTGAGAGCGGTGTTGAGTCATGCCCACACATCAGCCACATGTTTTTCAGCAGCAGATCTGGTGGTGTCAATGGCAAAGGGGGTGTTGTTGAGTTTCATGATGGAGGCAAAGAGTGTGGTGGACATGATGGAGAAGAGAATGAGGAGAGATGTAGTGAAAGAAAGAGTGAAGCAAGAAGAAAAAAGCCTGTTGACCAACCATGTGCTGCAACTCAGCAATTGCCATGATATTGTTTCAATTCAGTGATTGTCTCAACCCAATTCCATTCATATCCATTTTCATTCAAAAGGAGAACTGATGTCGATCCATGACTTGTATTAGATCAGCCAAGCAGTGTTGAATGAGAACAGTCAGTCTCTAAGTCCCCTTTGAATGTAGGAGACTGGTGTCCCCTGCTATGCAGAGGTCCCTTTTGCTGATCTCTTTGTTACCCCTATAGCGCAGGTCCCATTCCTGAGCAAGTTGAAGGCCGATATGAGTGTTCTTCATACAATTCATCCTGTCTATCCAGGCTGAGTCCCTGTCTGGCTGTGTCATGGTCATGGCAATAATTAAGGATTTTGTTCCAGGGGGGAAACAGTTGAAGTGTAACACCATAACAACTTCAAAATAACTCCACAGGAGATCTGATCTGATTTCATGCATACTCCACTCTTTCACTTTGGAGTTGTACTTTATCTATTCTGGACATCTCTCCTTGACACATCACACTTCTTTAAGCGTGTTGTGCAATTTTCTGCAAGTTGTATGACCATTTTCTTTTCGTGCACTATTCCTTTCTTATTCTGAACTATTCCTAATGCATGTCACTTATTCTTGCTTAACTCTGGGCCAGAGTTGCTTGAGTTAGTATGAATGCATACTTCAAAAGTATTTGGATCTCTCTTTCTTTCTTTCACCTCAGTTGCAATTGCTCACTTGGGCATCTGGCTGAGTACTGTGTACTACTGCCCTTACCATATACTTTGACACATGTATGTATGTATCATTGACATCATCATTGTCTGATGCATTCAAATCCAATTCTCAACCATGTCTAAGATCTTTGTAATCCCTTCACATCCGATCTGCATTTCTATTACATGACTGTGAATCATTCTTCTATGTATTCATGATTAGCAGTGGCAGAGAAACCCTCATCTGAATCTCCCTCAGTGAGGTTGAATATTCTTTGGCTTTATTGGATTCATGGTTGTGTATGAAATTATGAATTGCACAAAGCACAGCAGGTATACTGAACCAATTTTTAAACACACCAAACAATCATTCAATAACATTCCATGCCTGTGAAAGGTGCAGGTTAGTTAGGGATCATATGCATTTCAACAAGATGCACTGTATGTATGCCTGGTCCCATTTGACTAGGTGGTAGTGCACACCACAATATGGAAAGATCACAGTTGGGCAGAATGGGTAATGAAGGTCAGCAAGGACATATTTTCTATCAGATATCTTCAAACCATGTGATACAGCATTATTCAAGCATCTAAAGTAGACACCTTTCAACCACAGAGTGAGTATGTGAAATTGAGATCCAAGTCAGATGCAAATACACAATTTTAGGATAGAAACCTCTTTCAATTATGAAAAATGAAGGCACAGAATGCATGGGTGTATGGAATCATGATATGGCTTTCATTGATTGCTCCAACTGCATTCCTGAAATATTGTCACAGCTTAGGGTGGGATTTGAAGTGTTCTGAAATTGGGTTGATGCCAGGTGGAATGTCAATATCTGTGGAGAAAGGGTTAGTTGAGAATATCATGTCCATATTTCAAAAGTAGCTAGAAAAACATGAGATCCAGTACTTGGGTTTTAGCATATGACATACCATGATATGGTATTATTTGAGCACTGGAATGACTATCCAACATGCCTCACCAGAAGACCTGTGGTGCATGTTATGTTAAACTTATGCTAGAAGGGGGTGAGTACAACTCTAGAGTAACTTCAAATGGGGCATATTTGCAAAGGGTTGGACAAGACTTGAATTTACTGTATCTAGAGACTAGATGTTCTCTGATACTCAGCTTGATGCCAGACTCCCATTGTAACCCAATGGTAATCCTTCCTCTACTTCAAGTCACTCCAACTCATCTCCACACCTCCGAACCCTCCAACAAATACAGGACTGCACACCGAGACTTGGATAGTGGCACACTTCATAAGGTGAAGCCAAGATCCTATCAGTAACTCCGGAGTTCTGGAGTTATACTGGAGTTCATCCACACACCTCTAACACAGCATCAGAGTCTGAAAGTCCATATAAAATTTTGGTGGGGTCTAATCCTGGCTTGACATTAACCACTATCATGTCCAGCACTGAAGACCTTAAGTCCTGGCCTGATGCATGCCTGGTGAAGTGCAAGGATGATGACAACACCTTGTTCAAGTGGAGGAGGCAGATCAAGGTGAAGAAAGAGGAGAAGGAATGACAGAAAGTGGCAGAGGAGGCCACTCAGAAGGTGGCTGAGAAGGAGGCCAGGAGGATGGTGAGTATGGCATTGATGTCATGTGGGCCATCTGATAGTGGGTAGGCAGAGCAGGTCTGGGTAGAGCAAAGCTCTGGCAAGGGGAAGGAGTGGGCCATGGTCTCAAGTATGAGCTTGGGATCAGGAAATCAATGTTGTGCATGGCATGTCAAAAGGTGAAGGTCAAGTGCAAGCACCCAGGGGAGCAGAAGATGCAGTGAAAGAGGCAGAGAAAGGCAGAGGGACTGAAGGGATTGTGCAAGAAGCAGCAGTTCCATGAGGCATTGACAGAGGCTTGAGGGTTATTGGTGGAGAGGTTCAGAGCAATCATATAGGTGGTTACCAAGCTCTATCAGGGCATCAGGGTGCTGTGTGAGTGCATTGATGAACAGAATGGGCTGTTGGAGAGGCTGGTGGAGTTGAAAGTGGAGGAGGTGTATGGAGTGATGGAGGTGAGGTCAGATGATGAGGAGGATGAGTGGAATGTGGAGAAGAAGTTGGCAGAGTTGGCAGAAGAAGTGGATGAGGTGGAGTGATCAGGAGTCAGGTAGGTAGTGTCCAGCCACCTCTGTACTTAGAAACTGCATGAATGTGAACAGAGCAGGCAACAGAGTTAAATGAAGTGAGGTCTGAGCTTGTTGGAATAATGGATGTGGTACGCTTCAATGAGTTCAGAGGCATGTCCGAGCTTTGTGGCCAGTAGCCAGGAGGTTTATTCATTGATTCCTTCAAAGCTGGTCCGCTTGACCAGGTATAGCAACTTGCAATTGTGTCTTCTTCTATCTATCTTTAAATCAAGAATTTCGGCAATTTGAAACTCTGATTCTCTGTCAACTTCGATCAGAGGTGAAGGTGGCTGCACTCTGTTGGAGATGGTATTGGGAATGGAGAGCTCTAGTTAAAAGACATGGAACACTGGATGGACATGCTTCATTGACTCTGGAAGATGAAGCATGAAGGAGAGACTACTGGCCTTGCCAATGATGGTGTAGAGTCCCAAGTTCTTTTCTGAGAGCTTTTAGGAGGGGCATTTGGAGCAGAAGAATTTGGCCTTGATGAAAACCTGGTCACTGACTTTGAAGTCCAGTGCCAGAGTTCACTTGGCGTCTGTGGGTCCTTGATAGCATATTTGAGTGGAGGCTATCTCCTCTCAGAGGAATTCATAGAGGGAGTCAAGGTCAATGGAGTAATCTCTTGCTTGGGCAGAGGTGAAATCATGCTTCAAATGTATGGGGATGTTCAGATGATAACCCTTATTCACAAAGAATGGTGAGACACCAGTAGTAGTGTTTAGAGCATTGTTATACACAAACCCTGCTAAGGGCAGGAGTTCAGACCAGTTGTCTTGCAAGTAATTGCAGTAGATCTGAAGGTACTGTTATAGGGTCTGGTTCATGCATTCTGTTTGACCATCACCTTCCAGATGGTAACCAGAGGTGAAATGAAGGTGAATGTCAAGGGCTTTATCAAGTGAGCAGAAGAAGTGGGAGATGAACTCCAAACCTCAATTGGAGATAATGTGGGAGGAAACTGGGGAGTTGACCTTGTTGTTCATTGGGATGAATTGGAAAGATGGTCCACAATAAGAAGGATGGCAGTGTATTTGGAGGACAGAGGAAGTTGTTCTATGAAGTCCATGGAGATGGAGTTTCATGGCTTCTTGGGGATTGAAAGTTCCCATAGGGCTTATGTCTAGGAACCTTGGCTCTGGCACATGCAGTACAGAAGGAGACATACTCTTTGATGAACATCTGGATGCCAGGCCAGATGTATTCTTGGTGGATGAGTTCTAATGTTCACTTCTGTCTAAAGTGACCAGAGATCAGATAATTGTGTTTGTAGCAGAGAACTCAGAGATGGAGGTCCCTATTGTCAGAAATGCAGATGTGATCATCTAGATGAAGGAAGCCATCAGAGTCGACAGACCAGTGAGGTTCAGGTACAGACAGGTGATTGGAGGCAATGGAGTCAGAGGGGAGTGTGAAGAGGATGTCATTATGGAGGGTTTTGATGTAAAAGGAGGTTCCAGCATAAAGCATGGGCATGGCAAGAATGGTAGCATGGAGTGAAGTGGTGAGCTGTCCTTGGGTAAAGACAGGGTGGAAGTTGTGGGGGTTGACTTGGGCATAGTCACTATTTCCCTATTTGGAATAGACATCCCATCATCTAGTCAAAGTGTCAGGCTTAGCTTCAAGGCATCCAGGACAGAAGTGAATGACCATGTTGAACTGGAAAAGGAACTCTGACCATCAGGCTTGTCAGCAGGTCAGGAGTTTGGACATAGAGAAATATTCCAATTCTTGTGGTCAGTGACAATGTCAACTGGAGATCTGGAGCCCTTGAGGTAGTGGTGCCATGTTCTGAACACTTTCTGGATGGTGAGAAGCTCTTTGTCATAAGTGTCATAGTTGAGCTTGGGAGCAGAGAGGGTGCAGGAGTAAAATGCTACCAGCTGGACCTCATCATCCAAACACTGGAGGGAAAGAATGCCAGCAATGGCATAGTCAGAGGCATTAGTATTGACAATCAAGGAAGTGTCAGGGACCCAATAAGTGAGGATTAGAGCAGAGGGGAAGGTGTCCTTCAGGCACTGGAATGTGAAGCAATAGGATTTGTCAAAAGTACAGAGAATACCCTTGCAGATCAGGCAGGTTAAAGAGACAACAATGGTGAAGTAGTTGTGAATAAAACAACAATAGAAATTAGTGAAACCAAGGAATAATTGGTGTTATGATTGGCCCCTTTTTCCTTTTCCTTGCTTACATACACATGGGTATAAGTCCCAATCTGGACATTCCTTTTTTTTCATCACTGACTATGATACCCTGACTCATCATCCAATTTCCATCACATTCTATGCAATTCCATTTGCTTCGTCAGTGACTCCATCCCAACTTATATAAACTCATCTTCCCTGTACTTGTATCCCTAAGCTAGATCTCCCCATCATGTATCTCAATACACCAGGTCTTTGCTCCACTTCTAGTCCCTCATTCTAGTCCCTCATCAGGAACTCTTTGCTCTTTGAGACTTTGTAGTGCTCTTAAGGCTATTCTGTTCTAAGGGAAACCTCTTGTTCACCTTGAGACATTAGATTTTCAAGAAAGTCTTCTCTTCGATGTCAGATCATTGAGATAGAACAAGCAGAAAGCCTTGTTCCTCTAGAACCCTTGCTCCTCACTCTTGTAGAATGCCTTGCCACATTCTTCTTCATCCTAGTCACTCTAGACTCTCTTTAGGGGCTATGCCTACCCTCTACCTGAGGTAGTCATAACAAAAGGTCTAGTTTACCTGTCAGCTACCATCTGGTAAGCCATCATTACTCCAAGGCCCCCCATTGATACTCGTTGGTGCTCCCACCCCAACGACCCCTCTCATTCTGAGTTGCTTCCTTATGATTGGACCCCCTTTGAGGAAGACAACTTCCTACTCACCAAAGAGGATACAGAAGTCACTCTCGACCTAGCTCACCATCTCTTTCACTCTACATCCATTCCTCGGGTGCTGACTCCCCCATTGCCAACACCCCTAACACAGTTTGGGAGAATTTTCTTTCCTAGCAACCCTCTAGATCCACCTGAACCTCAGGAAGTTATAAAGGCCTTCAAAAGAATGTCTTCTTTCAAAGCCATGGAGCTCAAGCTCAACCCCCCTGCACCCTTCAATGGCAATACTGCCAACTCTGAAGACTGGTTGGACACCATTGCAACCTACCTCCTAGTCAACTCTGATGTGTATCATACTGACAACAAAAAGGTCACCTTTGCACTCTCATTTACGACTCTCAGGTCAGCCCAAGTCTGGGTGAAAACCTTTTGAAGAATGGTTCAAATTCAATAAGAAGTTCAGAAAGTCCTTTATTCAAGAAGATGAAGAAGCCAATGGCCCTGGAACATGCTAAAGAAACCATGTTTCATTGAGTCTATGACAAAAGACTCTTTGATTATCTCCAGAAAGATGAAGAATCCAAATTCATTGACACCATGAAGAGGTATGCAGACCTCAACTGAGTTGCCCACTTCAGGATCTGTTTTACCCCCTGTGGCAGTTTCAGACACCAGAAATTCATCAACAAGGTCACCACTGCCACTGAGCTTGCAGCAGCAGCTGATAAAGCTAAGCCCAAGACAATTCTGCCTCCTGAATATGCTGAGTTTTCAGATGTCTTCACAAAGGAAGCATCTGATCACATTCCTCCATCACGCCCCTATGACCACAAGATACACCTCGATGACTCTTTCATTCCCAAAGTTGGGAAAGTGTACCCATTGTTCTCACATGAGCAGAAGGTGACTGAGGACTTTATCCAAGAGAACCTTGACTGTGGAAAGATCCACCCCTCAATTGTCAAAAAGAAGGATGGCAAGCTCCATCCCTGTCAAGACTACTGCTACCTGAATGAACACACTGTAAAACAACAAAAGGACTCCGGAGTGTAGTCCTATGCAAGAAATAGGGGTGTGAGTGTGTATCTTGACCCAAGGGGATTGCAAAGAAAGGAAAGAGAACTATAGGAAAGGCTCACTAATTGTCCACAGGACACTGGAAAACTCGAGTCTGGCTTTCCCCCATTCAGTAGAGCTAGAAAACCAACTTTGGTTGCAGGACTTGAAGATGACTTGAAGGGAAAAGTAGGGAAAGGCTTAGGAAACCGAACTTAGATGCTTAGAAAAGGTGGTGGTAACTTGCACACTGTCTAGGAATGAAGTCCTAGATACAAAAGTCTAATCTGGGCATACCCAAATGAAGTACAGTAAAGAAAACATAAGAAAGGCAAAAACCCAACTGAACCCAGAGTGCAGGAACACCAGGATCAGTGTGCGGAAACTCGGATCTGGAAATCAGGTTCAAAACTAATCTTAGGACTTCAACTGGCTTGACTTGGGTTGGGAGAAATGGCAGTGGAATGGTCTCAGGTTTGGTAGGAGCACTGGATAAGGGCTATTGGACTGTGGGAAAACACCAGATATCACTGTAGGGAACTCTGGTTTCCTACATCACATTGGACATGGCTGTATATTCAGCCTTCACTGCTTTCTTTCTTGGCACTCCACATGATAGCACCTCTGCACATTACAAAGACAGATCCACTGGTGGAAGTCAAATCGCTCTGATTGATAAAGCTTGCGTCTGCACAACTTTACACTTGCTGCCAGATGACCAAATTCATGTGGCATGATCAAGCCTGCATGCCCCTCATCACCTTCCATCATACATCAACCCCAACCATCACACAGCACTTCCCAGACCCTCTCTCTGTCTCCAGCACCAACCTCACAGTGAGTCATGGAGTACCAACCACATGCCAGTGGACCCATTTCCATTGCCTTCACTATGCATATGTACCATACTCTCACCAGACACCATGTGATGTCTGCCACCATCTACTCCAGCCCTCTTCACATCCCTATTGACCCTCTCAGTGCTAGGCTGTGTGTCTCCTCATCAACCATGCACCCCAATTTGAAAATGATGCAAGACAGAATGATGATGTGGCAGCGTGTGTCATGTCATTGACACATGCTGTGGCCTCCATTTGGAGATAAAATGGAACAGTGATGACAACATGGCAAGCACACCAACACGACTACTCGGCAGCAGTAGAAGTGCAGCATTGTGATATAACATAATGATGATGACAGTGGTGTGGTGGTTGCAACAAGTGATCACTGTGACATCCTCATTGTCTATGTGACCAGGTGAGTGTGACCACCATGCTGGGATAACAAGATAATGATGACATCATTGCTGACATGTCAGGATGGCATGACATGCATAAAAGATCTTGTCATCAATGCAGCATCAAGACACTATGATGACACAAACACTGTCATCATGTCTTGCTGCCCCACCTGCTTTCCCCCTCAAGCACCATCCCCATTTCACCACATCTGTTGTGAACACCTGTGGGTGTAGAGAACCTTACCTGCAGGTATATCCACACTGTGGCAGGTATGGACTAAGGATATACTGTACAGTTCTCTAATGTCAACTCAAGCAATTTACATTGCCTTGTTACCACTTTAGTATCAGCATGTATGTATGCCTAGTGGATTCATGTATGAACTTTTTGATAATTGTCATTAAATTAACATGATGAAACCATGAGTATAGTATTGCCATGGTCTGGTTTTTGCATTTTTCAGTTTATTTTATGTAGTGCATTCATATTAAATTTGATTGATACACATGTATTGAATGAAATGTGGTTTTAAGGAGTCTTTATAATCTGGTACAAATTTTAATGCAGATTTATTCAACCATTTTCAAGATATCAGCTTGGTTTCATTTTTGGTTCGGTTTTAGTGCAAATGGTTTAATTAAAATATCTCAGAAAGTGCTGTGTCAATCATTACAATTTTTTTTTAGTTTGAAAGCCACAGTTAAAAACTACAATATAAGATAGAATACTTCTCTGTTAATTAAGTGGAAGCTAAGAAAAAAAAAGCTGGTTTGAAACTGTGGCAACACTATCATGAGTACTTCAGGGAGTGATAAGCAGGAAATGATGTCACTGGTATGAATGTGGGCTGGAGGCTGACTGTCCCCCACCAAACATCCACTTGCAACTTTCCTCCTCCACCAAGTTCCAGCATTGAACAATCTGAAATGATATTCCCTTTTAGTCATATGCCTGGTGACCTACTACTGATGGCCTGGGTGTCAATACTAATTACAGGGGTATGGACATACAGCTCAGGCATCTTGGACACCTCACTACCACAACCAAGTGAGTAGTTCTGTTCTACACTATTTACCAATGATGGAGCCTTTCCAGGAAGAGTTTCCTACAGGACAATATAGAGGATCAGAGCTCACTGCTCTACATGCTTCATATGATCTCTTTCAATCACATACTGCACATACCATCCATACAACCATCCATGACTGGCATGACCTCCCACATCAAACCTGGAAGACATGCAACATCCTTCTCTTTCATCTCATCCATGCCAAAAGCTACAAGCTCCTTGAGTTTCAACATGAATACCTTTAGAATGGATATGATGTTATACCTCATGCATGGGTAGGGTTGTGGGGTCATGCTTAGAGTTTGTACTATCTCCAATATCATAGAGTCTAGCTTTGTATGTAGAGTTTCTAGAGTGGTTGCAATGCATGGGAGTGATGTGAAATGTTCATAGATCATAGATGTGATGATTGTAACAATGACAGACCCACCTTTATTGTTTTGAATAAATTGATGTAACTTATTCATGAAGGTAAGTTTTGTTTACAGAGTTAAATAAATATTCTTAAAATGTATACAATATTTACTGTGAACTTATTATTTTTCAGAGGCAGAATGTGTTGATATCTATGTACTCTCTATGTTACTGGTACCTATTTGATTGTGCCTGTAGTGACAGCAGTTGTGGAGCATTGAAAGCTCCAGACTGATGATGTCATAGCTGAGTCATGTAAACTTCATCTAAGCTGTCATTTGGTCAATTGTTTGGATAGTGTAATTACATTACACTTTTGTTCATTGTGACTGACCCATTAGTCAGTCACATTTAATGTTTGACCTGTTTTTTTAGTAACATGAATGGTGTATTAACACTATGGTCTGTCTGTATTAACAGAGTGCAAGACCTAGTACTCAATTCATAGAATCTCAACAAAGCCTTAATTCAAGTTGGGTCAGCAGGTTCCAACTCGCAGTAGTTCTCTCAACCATTGTGGAAGCCAGTACAGCAAACTAATAGAAGTTGTAACCAGAGAGTATATGTGAGATATCTGTGGTTGATGGTATCTAGCAGTAAGATGATCTCATGTATAGGAGGTGCATTGTGATTTCAGGTAAGGGTTGTGATCTTGTTACAGCCAGTATAGTTGGTGTTGTAGTCATGTGTTGATAGGATTGTAATCAAGTCCATTGTATCACATGAAAAGCCAGTAATGTCTGGAAAGGAATATGTATGTAGTGTTGATTACCTGCTTAACTACCACAAAGACAGATGGGCTTTGATAACCCACTACTTGAGAGAATATCATAAATGAATGAAATTGAAACATGTGTTCTGTTGGATTTCAACTAGCAGTGCAACTTCTAACAAGAGGTATTTGTGTTAAAAACCCAAGGAATTTGTAGCCTTTGACATGAATAAGATTGAAGAGAAGGATGTTGCATGCCCTTCAGATTTAATGTGGGAGATCATGTCAGTTGTGAATGATTGTATGAACTCAGATGGTATATGGAAAAGGTGATTGAAAAAGATCATATCATGATGAAACACAGAGAAGCAGGCTCTGATATATTGTCCTATAGGAAACTCTTTCTGGAAAGACTCCATTGTTTATAAATAGTGTAGAGTAGAACTACTCACTTGGTTGCAGAAGTGAGCTGACCAAGATGCCTGAATCTGAGCTGTATGTTGATATCCTTGTGAAACAACTCAAAACCACCAAAGGCTCTAGGTTCACTTGCTCATACAAGAGAGTAAGTGAGTTGATGCTATATATGCTGAGGAGACATCAAAAAGACAAAACTGACCTCTGGTGACTTTGTTCTTGTCTTTATGTGGCATGATACATGTTTATAGCTATTGTCACATTAGGAATCTCAGTGTTTTAAATACCTAATAAGATATTTCAAAAGATGAATTAAAATAAAATATATAAATAGAGCTTATAAATGTGCAATGTCATATTTTATTTTAGTGACATTAAATAAGTCACAAGCTTAACTTTAGAGTGAAATTTACAGGAGACAAGAATCTTGTTAATTATATGATATTTTGTGTTCGTTAGAATGTTTCATAAAAGTAAATGTTATGGCAGAACTGTTATTGTTCTTAAAATAATATATTTTGATGGCAATAGAGTATGAAGTATATTATCTTCAGAACAATAACAGTTCTGCTATAACATTTACTTTTATTGGACATTCTAATAAACAAAGGATTATATAGTTAATAAGATTCTTTCTCCTGTAAATTTCACTTTAAAGTTAAGCTTGTGACTACTATTTCAGCTGTTACAAAAATAAAATATGTCATTATACTTATAAGCTCTATTTACTTTAATTATTTTTTTGAAATATTTTATCAGAGAGTTAAAGTATTGAAATTCTTGATGTGTGTACACTAATCTAAGATATCCATGAGTTCTGTGCATGTATCTAATAAATATATGGCTGGAATGGAAGTATAGTATAGCTCTGTGCATGCTTGATATACAATTATGTGAAAGAATAGAAGATTATACATTAATCAAGTGAGTGAAATGCATGCTCTGCTGATTGGAGATGAGTTTTAGCAATTAAGGTTAAGTATTTTCCTAATATGATAGATCACATAATTGACACACTGAATAAGCATTGAATGAGTCAAATAGTTGTCAAATGTTCTAATTTGAGGGTTAGGAACCATACACATGTAGATCTGATTATATAAAATTCAGATAAACATTTAAAATTTTTGTGGATATCAGAGATATAATGGTGTATGATGGGCAGCCATTGTATTATAGGGTAAGATTGCAAAAAGCAAGGAAAAATGCATCAAACAGATGTTTAACTTTTTGAAGGTTAATATATAAGTCAGTTAGGAATGTGTTTTAGGCAAAGTTAAGTATATGTCATATCCTGTATATTTGAGTCAACTCTGACTTCCAGAATGACTCCAACCATACCTCTGGTGACTTCTTGTCAACTCCTAATCTCTGAAACTCCAGACTTATCCTACATCTTCTTATGTACTTTCATTGTTCTGTATTTAGATTAGTCTCACTCCTATGTTTCCTCCAACCCTGTGCAGCACAGCTCCAGTGAACTGCACACCCAGTGTACTGCTCCAGTTATGACTTCTCTGACTCCATATTACCTATTTACATAGCCTCCAACTTTCCTCCATATATATACTCTGACTCTGTATGTAGATAGCTCCAGCCTGAATATCAACTTAGACAGTCCTCTGTTTATCTCTGGCTTTCCTCAGGCTCTAATGCATCTCTGACCAACAAAGGCTGTGACAGTGCGAAGCATAACACATAAGTCCTGCATCAAGCCTTCACCCCTCCAGATGCTCCCCTCTGGATGTCTGACCTTCTCTGGTCTCCTTTCCTCTCAACCTCCAATCTCCAACCAGAGTTTGAGTGGAGGATGTTCTGGTCTTAACAGTATAGTAGCATTGAAATAAACATGTGAAAACTGGATTCAGGAGGTGATGAATGAATTTGGATGAGTTTGAACATATGTAATATTGTAACTGGGCATAGAGTTAAACATGGGTTATGGACTTTCTATGGTGGTAAACATGCATGAAAATAATGGAGGAATGCTTATAGGGCTTGATTTGAATGGTTGTAGCACCCCTGTAATTGATATTGATGTCATCAGTAATATGTTATCAGGCATATGGCTAAAAGGGAATATACATTTCAAATTGTTTAATACTAGAACTTAGTGGAGGAAAGTTGTAAGTGGACATTTGATGGGGAACAAAGCAACTGTGATATTTTTCAGGCAACATATAGTCAGCCTCCATGCTTTCTGCTTGTCATTTTCTAAAGCACTCGTACTTCCATCACATTAAATCAATGAAAATGATTCAAAATTTCATACATGAATCCAATAGATATACATGCACACTGATAAAAAAGCAATATAAATTGGGCCTTGAGTTGACAATAGAGAGCCACACAGTATATTCCTAGGTATCTGTGTGTATACCCATATCCGTACCCACCATGTTGCAGGTATATTTGCCAGTAAGGTTCTTGATTTTATAGGTGTCTACAACAGACACAGCAAATTGAAGACAGTGCTCAAGAAGGAAAAGTGAGTGGGGTGGCATGACATGATGACAATAATAATGACACAATGATATTGCAGTGATTGCCATGTTGTCATCAATATCATTGAGATGGTAAGATGTTGTTGATAAGTAGCATACTCATACTAATACCATAGTTAATTATGTAAGTGAACATCAACAGTATATAAGGCTTGTCTGAGTCTGAAATTAAAAAACACTTCTTGTTCTCAAACTACAATGTTCAGTACTGAAAGTACAACTAGACTAAGTAAGTTGCCTTTGGGTAACTTCCATTAATATATACTCTTGCAACAGGTTATGAGCCCTGAGTAATGGTGATGCAGTTTACCACTTCCAAAATCCTAGGCCAATCTAGTCTATTCTTGATGTGGAAATGCTCAGAACATTGAATTTTTTGGTGACCTCATGCAGTTTATTGCTTTGGCAAAAGCTTAGATATGGAAATGCTCAAGCTATTTACCATAGAGAACCTCTGATAGAGGGGGAGACTATGTTACTCCAAAATCTTGAGCTTTGGATGCTCAAGTGTTGATGTGGATATATTCACTCCCTTTCATTCATTTGAACAAGATCACTAATGTCTATTCTCTAGATACTCTTCAACCATGTCCTCCACTCTAAAAAAGATTCTCTGCCTCAATGGCTTCAATTACAAATGGTGGTCACAAGAGATGAAGGTGTACCTTTAGTCTCAAGGCCTTTGGAGCATGATGATATATTGTAGCTTCCCTGATTCCCTTCTGGAAGGCACAACCCCCACTTTTGCTGCTGAAATGCAGCAGAAAGTTGATACCTGGAATAACAACAATAACAGGGCCACTGGAGCTATGGTCCTCCAGATTGAAGCCAACCTTTAACTTGCTTTGAAAAGGGTATTGATGCTCTTGCCCTCTGGGAGAAAATCAAGAAAGTCTATGATGTATCCTCTATCTCCTTTGCCTTCATGAAATTTAAGGTGATGAATGCTCTCACCATTCCTGAATCCAACCATCCAGCTCAAGCTTTCATGAAGCTGAATGCTCACTTCACCAATCTCAAGGCTTTTGACTACTTCATCTCTGACAAGCTGTAGGTCATGATCATCCTGCATAAACTTCTGAAGTACACTAACTTTGCTACCTAACTCATCAATGCAAACCTTGGTTCTTTGAACAATGAGTTTAAGAAACTTCCTGACATCCCTGAGCTAGAATGGCTCTGTACTGCTCCTTGGCAGCAACAGATAAGCAAGAAGAAAACTGATGCTTTCCATGCCAACAAGATTTTTAATGTCAAACACAAGAATGGTGATCCTTCATTTTCAGAACAGAAAAAGAAACAAGATAGCAATGATTGAGATAAAGAAGGAAAGAAGAAGCATCAAGAAGATAAATACTCTAATAAAGGGTAGGAGAAATGCAAGAAGCACAAGCAGGCTGCCACTGCCTCCTTCACCTTCTCTAATGGTGTCAATATCCCTTTTATTCCTCTGCCCTCAAATCTGCCCACCATAGATCTCTGCAAGCTTGCCCATACCTCCAGTGTGGCCCACTATGGCCCACCCACATTTTCTCAAGTCAAAAATGCAATCAACTTGCTGGACCACTTGGAAGAAAGACCTATGACAATGCAGGCAATTCATACAGTTGACCAGCTTGCAAAATGCTACCTTAACTGGTCAGATGGTATCCCTTCCTCCTTCTGTCTTCATTTCAAAGACTGCATCTCCTCCAATCTGCCTACCTTGCATATCAAATGCATGAGGCACAATAAGATGACTCCATCACATTCCTCTCTTCACTTCAGGTGTGCAATCTTCTAAGTCATGTCTATGACCCTGTGCCTGAACTTCCTGAGTGCATTGCCACCATTAAAGAGGTATCAATGAAAGTTGAGGTGGAGAACCATGTGGAGGATCAGGTTGATGAAGAAGGCATCATCAACTTGTACAATAACAATGTTGTCAATCTTGACAATGTCAAATTTGACAAGTACTTTGATGCCAACTTCCCTCTCAGCAACCCTGATGGCAGCAATTGGTTAGTACCATTCCTTCCATCTACCTACACAGAAACTGACATGCAGTATCCACCTCAGATGATTCATTGTAGTTATGTGAACCTTCCTGTAGTAAGGTAGAGCTCATGCAGTTTCAGCAAATATCATGTGATGTGACCGCTGTGTGACAACGGAAGTTGTGAGTTACCAGCCAGGTGCCGGTGGCAGAGTTACCACTTATAGTACTAGTATGGAGCTCTTTGCATGTGTGGTTTTAAAGGCTCTATTGTATTG
>JBBPTO010000839.1:0-21586 GCA_038094155.1 Pulveroboletus cf. aberrans | reverse complement strand
CCTCCCCCGTCTCCACCAGTACCTCCGTCTCTTCGCTCGCAAAGTCGGACGAGCCCCCGCAGCCGGTCCGCATCGCCACACCTCTGCCAGACACCGCCCCCGAGCCCACATCAGCACCTGCAAAGCCGGCCGCTCCGAAACCCTCCTGGGCCTCCCTCCTGCGTAACAATGCCGCCTCCCCCTCCAAACCCAATTCCCTCCCGACCTCGTCCATCGTCGGTTTTTCCATCCCCGCCGCTGCACTCTCGACCTCTCCCACCCCTACCGTTCCCCCGAGCAAAAAGCCCGAGTTGCTGTCCCTCCTCACTTCTGGCCCCTCAAACCAACCCATCATGAAAATCCTTCCTCGCGGTCTCGTCAACACCGGCAACCTCTGTTTTGCCAACGCCGTCCTCCAGGTACTCGTTTACTGCCCCCCTTTCTGGCTGTTGTTCCACCAACTCGGAAAATTCCTCGATGTCCCTGCCGCCGGTGACAGCAAAACCCCTCTCGTCGATGCCACCGTCCGATTCCTCAAAGAGTTTATTCCCAAGACAAGGCCGGCACCAGAGGGCAAGGGCAAGGCCGTCGATCGCACAAACGACGGATACGACGAGGAAGACAACTCGGGCTCGTTCATCCCCACGTACGTCTATGATGCACTCAAGGAAAAGAAGCGTTTCGATCACATGCGGGTATGTCGTCGCGTCGATCCAATGTCGTCCACTCACTATCTTCTAGGGCGGACACCAAGAAGACGCGGAAGAGTTTCTGGGCTTTTATTTAGACACATTGGAAGAGGAACTCCTCTCCATCTCGTCCTCGCTCGCTCCCAAAACGGACGCCAGCCAGTCACAAACTGAGACCGAAAATAGCCACGCGA
The DNA here is from genome assembly GCA_038094155.1 of Pulveroboletus cf. aberrans. Taxonomy (NCBI): domain Eukaryota; kingdom Fungi; phylum Basidiomycota; class Agaricomycetes; order Boletales; family Boletaceae; genus Pulveroboletus; species Pulveroboletus cf. aberrans. The sequence goes on along the minus strand of JBBPTO010000839.1, from coordinate 20,724 downwards.
CACAGGAAGATGAACTATGGCTCGAAGTCGTCAAACGGAACCGCACGGCGATCACGCGCACGGTACGTCGCTGACTTGGCCGATAAGGTCATACGACACAAATAACCCACGGATAGGCTAAATCAACCGAATCACCGATCACCCGCATGTTTGGCGGCAAGTTCCGCTCGACACTCCGCGTCCCACATCAAAAAGATTCCGTTCTGGTCGAAGACTGGCGCTCGTTGCGATTGGACATCCAGGTGCGTTTCTCGTCGTCGTCGTCACGGTTCGGGTAGATCGGTTGTGTAGCGCGAACAGATACACACGATCAAGGATGCGCTCGCATACATCTCGTCCCCACAAACCGTGCAAGTCACTTCGGCAACCAGGGCGGGCGCGACGCTGGACGCGACACAGACGGTCCACATTGACGCGCTCCCTCCGATCCTGATCCTCCATCTCAAACGATTCTTGTATGACGCCCAGGCCGGCAGTGTGGCCAAAGTCGGCAAGCAGGTATCGTTTGCACCCGAGCTCGACGTTCCCGTTGGTGAGTGTCTTTTGACTTGTCCCCTATATGATCTCATTCGTGTGCAGACGTCATGGCGCCCGGGAAGAAACTCTACGGGGCACGGTACAAGCTCTTTGGTGGTGAGTACCCCTCCAATCTGACCACTACGACGGCTGATCCACGGCCGTCCAGTCTTGTATCATCACGGCCTCTCCGCCTCGGGCGGTCACTACACCATCGACGTTCTCCATCCCAACATCGACGACGCTTCTGGGACCGGCCCCACCTTCAAACCACGCGAAGGTTGGATACGCATCGACGACGAGCTCGTATCGGACGTGAGACCCGAGGACGTGTTTGGGACTTCGGACAGGGACGATCGGTGTGCGTATCTGTTGTTTTACAGACGGGTCGGGGGCGTTGTGCGGAGTTGATGTGCGTGGTGGGGTGGACTTGTTTCGGTGTCGTCGCACGGTCCTTTTTTTTTTCCCTTTACTATGGTCGGATGTCCGTCGTCGTCGTGTTATTCGTTCGTTTCCGTTCTTTGGTGGGATCGAGTTTTCTGCCAGCCGAGTTGTGGATCACATCAGCCGGCGTCTTTTTCTGGTGCCAGGATCTCCATCAGCACCGGGGGCCGTTGTTCACAGATGGACAAGAGTACGCGGGATGGTCAGCTTCAGTCCCGAGTGGGGTTGCAAGTTTGATGTGATACGACGCAGATTCGCTCGTTCGCGGGATATTTCAAAGTTGAACCCAAGCTCCCAGATACCTGACGCTATACTGCGTCCGTAACTTGCGTTTACTTGATCGTATCATTCATGTCTGTGCCGCGGCCGCAACAGACCTTTCCAATCCGATATGATACGATGCAAATCCGCTCGTTACCGGGATGTTTCAAGGTTGACCCCAGGACTCGCAAACGATCATATGCCACGTCCGTAACTCGCGTTTAATTGTATCGATCACGTTTCTGTTGCCGTCGAAATAAATCCCATCTTTTCGGTTGTCTCTGTCTCGGACGTTGATTGATCTCGAGTCGATCGATTCAGGTGTGGACGGGCCGTTACCATCGTGCGAGAGTATACATATATCCCGCTGGCAAAGCTCGATCCGTCAGTCCCCCCCCCACCACCATGTACTCTGTCAAGTTGTTCATCACTATTTCTGCAGCCGCCGCCCTGACGTCCGCATCTCCTGCCAGAATCCCCGTTCGTCGCTCCCGAACGAGAACGAGCGAAAATTCAACTGACCGTTCCCCTGAGTCGTCTTACAGGGACGAGGTTTGGAGTGTGGTCCCATGGGCGATTGTTTCCAAAACGGTCATCTCGCTTCATCATGTTTTTGCAACGGACGTCCAGAGTGACAACATTTGTTTGTTTATTCCGACGCACAGGTTGCGCGGCGGCACGTTCGCCAGCGTATGGGACACCGTCGGCAAATGCGCTGCAGGCTTGTACATAGGATGCCCCCTGCAGTAAGTGCGGCGGCGGCGTTGGCTACGTCGGCAGTTGCTCGGAAAACAGGTGCGAGGGAGATATGAACAGGTGCCCTCAAAGCGGACCCCAAAGGCGTCTGTGACGAATGGGGGAACCAGTGCCCTCGGTGGGAGATATCAGGGTTGTCGTTGCGCCTTTCTTTTTTTGACGCTGTCGGACGCGTTTGTGCTTGCGTTTCTTTTCTCTTGTCTGTCGATCGGTTCCCGAGTCGGTGTTACATACGAGATCCGGCTGGAAGTCTATACTCCTTGATCGGTACTGTCGGAAGATGGTGCATGCTGTTGTGAGATTGACGTGGTGGCGCGTGATAGATCACGGGCTGATATGTGACTGGACGACAAATGAGACATGCATGGCAAAACTCGCTGTCAAAACCGTGCAGGACCCACTGTAACGACTGCCATCAATGAGAGAGCAGGCGAAGGGGATGGAGATCTGCTGTCAAGAAGCCCTACTATGGATGCATGACAAGGAAAACCATAGGACAAGCGTGGCCTAAAAGTGCGTGGGCGACAGACAGTGACGTAGGAAGACAGTCGTCTAGCAAGGGTGGTGGCATCGTGAGTTCCAAGGAAGGAGGTCCGGAATGGAGGTCGGTAAACATCATGGGTATAACTGGATTGAGGGTTCGTTTTTGGTGAGATCGAGTTTGCTACTCTCGTCGCAAGTCACCCATACCCTCGCGTCTTTTTCTGGTGCTCGCTTCTACCAGGTCCATCGAAGAGGTGCAAACCTGAGGAGAAATCGTCGTCTCTGGACGACGGATGAGTTCAGAAACGAGCGGTTACAAATTGGTGCCATCGTGGCCAGATCGTTCGTCCACTCCCTGTTCCTTTCCTTTCGCCCATTGAGAAATTTTACCCGACACGGATGTGCCCTCGCACGGAGCCCGTCCTGCCTTCATTGTTGACGACTCGGTTCGAAAAATTAACTCGGACCTGGGTACGATTGTATAACGAGTTGGGCATCGGAGGCTTTTCCTCGTTCGAGTCGGGAGAGGTGAAAGGAACAAACCGAGGAAGGTGTGGATATGCAAAACGATACCCTCGTCGCATCGGACCGTCGTTCACATGCACATGTGGATGGACGAGAGCATGCCATTTTAGTCGGAGGGGAGTTCAACGCAGTCCGGTGTGATATTACAACCGTGACGCGGATCCGCCGCTCTTGGCAGTACTTGTCGCTTCAGGACAGTGGTCGGGATAGTGCACGGCAGCTCCCTGACAAGAGCTTTCGTGGGCTTGAAACCGCACCCATCCCGCTCCATGTCCCTGTGCATACTGCAAACCTCGGAGATGGGCGTCAGACACCGGACGCCCAAACAGGTTCAATGGTTCTTCTCTCTCGCATACGTACTCTACCCTATGTTCGCGCTCGCCCAGTCACTGAGTGTTCTTCAAGATTGACCCTGTGGACTTGCAAACGATCATATACCACGTCCGCAATTCACGTTTGATCATCTCATTCATGTTTCCGTTGTGGCTGCAGCAGATCCGATCTTTCTGGTTGCCTCTGTTTCGGACGTTGATCTCCAATTGATCGATTCAGGTGTGGACGGGCTGTGACTATCATGCGAGGAATATATATCCCGCTGGCAACTTGAAAGCTCAATCCATTAGTTCTCCCCGCCACGTACTTTGTCGAGTGATTCATCACCAGTGTGTCTGCAACCGCTGCCCTGACGTTCACATTTCCATTTCCTCCTGGAATCGGAATCCCTGTTTGTTGCTTCCGAACGAGAGAAAGAAGGTTCACTGACCGTTCCCCGAATTATCTACAGGCCCCCGTAGGCGATTGCTTCCAGAATGGTAACCTCATCCCATCCCCGCTTTTTTTCGGAACGACGTCCCAATGATGTATTTCGACCACAGGTTGCGCGGGCACGTTCTCCAGCGGATGGGACACTTCTGGAAAATGCTCTGCGGGCATTTACATGGGATACGCATGCAACAAGTGCGGCGGAGGCGTTGGCTATGTCGGCGGTTGCACGGAAAACGGGTGCGAGGGACTTCAAGTCGGGGATAGGTGTCTTAACCCGGATGCAAACCACGTCTGTGAGGCCGAGTGCATGGCTGGGAAGTATCAGGGTTGTCCTTGCACCCTTCCTCCTTGACCTGCTTGTGCATCTGTGCTATCAGCTGCTTTCCGTTTTACCTTCCAGAAAATTTCTTGTCGATTGATATCTTGGTATTACACGACTGGAAGAACCTTGGAAAATCCATTCTCATTTGTTACAGTTAGCATAGATGTCACTGCAAAAGGGATGTGCGATATGTCCCTTGTTCATGAATCACACATTTCCGATTTCAGTCAGGACAACCCTGCTAGCACTGCGGAAGTGCTTATGCCTAGTGCAAGTGAAGTCTTTAATTAGGTGCTTGACAAATTTCTTTTCCCCATTATCCGAGCAACTACGAGCCGTGCCGCCACACTTGTTGCAAGGGCATCCGCCGTACATGCCTGTACTGCAATCTCCCGCAGTGTCGTCCGGGTCGGTAAACATTCCATTACGGCCTGTCGTTCAATACTCAAGCTCAGCACATTGAATTACTCGGTGTATAGATCAGGAAGGCATGGGCAGCCACGGCCAAAAGGGTAGCACTTGTCACAACTGCGTCGGTCCCGTGATGCAATCGCCAAATCCCTTGGGTTACAATCTGTGGCCAAACAATCCCACCGCACTGCATGATATACATAGACCGGGCAGATTTACTGTTCTTGTAGCAGTCGCTGAGGGAGCCATGGTCAATTGTTCTGTGAGGATGGGTCAGCAATCATCCTCATACCAGTGAAGTGTAAAAGAACGTATCCAATTGCGTCTGCTCAGACACTGGCAGGCATCTCAGGTCCTGAGAGAGCGAGGGCGAGGGCGACAAAGGTTTTCACCAAATACGGTCTGTGGGGATATGGGCCAGGGTGGCCTTGATGGTGGACTTTGAAGTTGAAGGGTCGCGCATTTCAAACGAAAGGTATATTCTTATTCCCAAGCACGAACTCAAAACAAAGCCGCTGACAGATGCAGCTTCACTTGTGCGTCTCAGAATAAACCGGAACACCCCTTAGTAATCGATCAACGATGAACCCCCGAGTTGTATCGAAACCAGACGCTTCATGAAGCAATCATACGTTGCCTTGAAACAAGTTTTGTCAGTCAGCCCGAGGCCAAGGGTGCACGATACCTGCCGAGGTCGCTGCAAAGCCAAATACGGAGAGCAATGCCATCTTGTAAATGCTGTCGTGTACAAATCAATTGAAACAGCCAGAAAGATGAATGTTCGCAAGACCAGGAATGCGCCTGGAGTGATCGACGCACCTTCTTACCAAGTAGGCCTCATGTTCGGGCCAATTTTCAGACTGTTTCCCACGTCAACCTGTGAGACATCGCATCTATGTTATCAGCGCAGCAGCCTTGCCACCACTTGCATCCAGCTCCTCGTAAATCTTGCGGTACTGTCATACGGTCCCTATATCTCAACACTGGCGCAGTTGGTATATTGATCAGATCTCTCGTTCCATCTCACGATCCATCGCACGCATACACATTAAATTGGCAATGGGGCGTACCAAGTCCAAGACCACCGATGTGACTCGTGGAACGGGGGATCGAATGCGCTTGCATCGAATGCAGTGTGTATACTTCTAATCTGGTCCTACGTTAATGCATTATGATGCCAGAATGAAACATAGAGACCCCTCGCTTAGAGACTCCTCACTTGGTATGGACGAGAGTCCGCTAGTCCAGCTATAAGCGATACACTGCGCATTCATGCCACTCACAAATTGACTACGATCTGACCCCCCTGTACTTCGAACTTGACGATTTGCATCAGGGTGGTGGGCAGTCAGTCGTGCGACGCCTCGATGTAGGTATACGATCGGCGGTCAGATGTTACGAGCGTATTTCTGGTCGTCGCGTCAATAAAAATGCAGAGAAGCAGCTCTTCGAAAAGGACTCAAAGAGACAACCCCCATCAGCCAGAAAGAAGGTACCAATTGTATTGAGTCCACTGTAAGCACGCCGGCTTACCTAGGTCCCATAACTAGTGTATCGTCCGCGCTGCTGAATGCTAGCCATTCAGCATTCTACCTTTTGGTGTAACGGCTATGCGCGGCGGTCAGGTCGTTTACATCCACCTATTGCTTCCACATTTCACAAATGTTAGTTCTTTTCATTGTAACCAGCCAGGATTTACCTGAGGATCCACTGGTTGGTTCGGCGGAGGATAAAAACCACCATGAAATGTCGTTCGTTTTCATGGAGCGGTGTCCGTGCGGATTTTCTAGTCCAGTCAGACAGCGGTCACCTGTGATTGAACACGTACAGTTCATTTCGAGCGTGAGAATGAAGTTCGGTCTAGGACAAGACCAAGTAGCTTCCACTGAATTGAGCGACATAGCAACCACCCACAAACCCGAATTCTGCATCATGGCACCCACACTGCAAGCGTGTTGAATACTCCGCCAGCTTCCCACCTCAGTAACCTATCCACCCCTGGCAGCCTGTCCCCCAGCGGTCTTTGTCTTTCCTCTCCAATCAGCCGCCATTCGAATGCAAAGTTATCGAGAACTTCCCCACCCTTGAAGAGATGCGCTACACGCGCTCTTACAGACCGGATACTGGATGCCACTTCGTTTATAGATGCCAGAATAGTTCTACCGTGTCTCTCCGTCCGTCCGCATGCTCTCTCCATCTCAACCTGTATCTTTGCTCCTCATTCACGCAGAGTGCTGAAACTGGGTCTATTGTCGCAACCGGTGCATGTTGTTTCGTCGACCAGATCTTGTTACTTAATTGGCATGCCACGAGCGAAGAGCCAGGGACGCAGAAACAGGGTTGTCGGATACACAAGCTAGGAATATGGCAACGGGGAAGACAACCCAGGTTTGCGGTATGCTGAAAGAAAAGAAATGCTTGGAAAGTATGCGTGTTGGCCACTATCGACCCCTTTGTCCACGACTCATCTTCCAAAGAAGTCAACTGGAAGATGTAAAGGAGAGATCGATGCTAACTAGTACTCCGAGTTCCCGATTGCATCCTGAGTACAAAACGGTTGCGACCTTGTGGATGCACCATGGCCTCACGTACAGTGTAGGTTGCATCTAACAGATCGTTAGAACTATCAGGCCGGATTGACCAATTTGCCTATCACTCACAAGCATGGCAGGTAACTCCGTTCGATATGTGTTTGTCTAATTGAAAAGGTCTGGTTCTGGATGAAGTCGGCGTTCCGATGATTACAATGTCTGTCTCCACTTCTTCGTCAGCGTCATATTCTTCATATTGATTCTCAAATAGATCCTCACGACCAAGGGTGCGCTTTTAGACATTTCTCCGTCATAACACCCGCATTTTACTTCGGCAACCAGGGCTGCCGCGGTCCTGGACGCGACACAGATGATACATATCGACTTACACCTTCCGACTATCATCGCGATTCTCGTGTGATGCAACTATAGTCGATGTGACGAAATTGGCATGCAATTGTCATTTACATCCCATTTGAACGCTCCCAGCACCAACCACCATTGTTGTCCAGTTTCCGTGAAACTCTGGTTCTAGGTTCGGCACTACGATCCATGAACACTTTCCACCTATGACGCTCCGTCAACACATCCTCTTCTACCAGGACCAGCACTCTATCACCTTGCCTCTGCATCGGGAAAGCGTCATTGACATGTTCTGCCCTAACATCGGCATATACGAGACCAAGCCTTAAACCACATGAAAACCGCACGAGATATTCAGTACATGAAAGTAAGATTGGTCAGTCGAGCTTCCAGCGTGAGGACAGCACGACCTAGTTGTGGCTAGGACGGGCGTGGTGTCGGGCCTGTTCATCCTAGAGTGCATGTCGTCCTCTCGTGCTGCTCCCAGGACGTTTCTACGCGAAATATAACACAGCGCTATAGTATCGCATAATGGATCCTTGACGGGCCAAAGACGTGGCTCGGACTACGAACTCCAGGAAACCAATAGCAAAGTATGTCACAATAACTCGATATCCACCGAGTCATCTCGGTTTGCATTGCACTCGCAACCCTGGTACGTTCTTGCGGTGCAGTAGTACTTATGTCCAGCGCAGATAAACATGAAATGTTTGGTGCATATCTTTACCCCCGCACAGTCGTTGTCCCAACAACCGTCAACGGAGGTGCTGCACTTGTTGCAAACACATCCGTTGTACGCGCCCGCGCTGCATGTCCCGTTGGTGGAACTTGGATCTGCAAACGCGCCGTTACATCCTGCCATCGAAACACACTATTATCATGCGTAGGTCACAGGGAAAGTAAGTGGCATTACCGCTCTGGAAGCAATCACCGAAATTGAAATTGTGGCATTCGTCGCAACCATATCCGAGGTATGGACCCCTCATGCATACCCCGACAGTCTGAGCTGAATCCAAAAACTTGCCATTACAGTCTGTCGTTGAATGGACAATATTAACAATGCAAGAGATTACAGAACAGGGAAGATACCATTCTGAGTACAGTCACCCAATATCGCGCAACTAGGAAACGAGAGGTATCACAGATTCGAATGCTCTCACTTTTAGTGAGGGGGAACATCTTACACCATCGAATTTATCCACCTCAGGTGTCGTGAACGCCAACGAAGCAGCAACTGCAAAAGTGGGAAAGATGGTGTGCAGGTGCATGATGAAGTAGTTCAATCTTGGTATAGCTAAAACACAAGTCAGGTTGAGCTTTGAAGTGAAACTTTGAGCCTGAAGACTCGAACTTTTTGCAGGGCGATACAACTACGGTGGGCGCCATCATCCCTTAAATCCCGGTCTTACCTACGACGGGTTCAAGATCCCAACGTGAAACATCAGCTCCGCATTCCTACACTATACCTATTCCAGTCCCGTCTCTAACCGCGGACGCCAGTGATTGATCCCCAACGCAAAATCGAAATCTAGCTGACATGGACATTTCGTGCGGTGCATGTAGCCCCCGAGCCATGGGTGAAAGGTGACACGAGTGTAACGCAGAGCACCGATGGAAGGAGGAAAGGGTGAGCTGAACATCGGGTTGGGACCGGGATGGTTTATCGGAGGGGTTTCTACATCCGGAGCAGCAATGCTCCAAGTCGCACTACAAGTAAATTCTGACGTACCATTGGATGCAAGCGTTGCGTTTCATCACATGTACACACAACTTCTTTTCGTTCCATCACAGACACAGGTGGACTCCTGGGGGCCACACGGGTTTGCGGGAAGGACGGGCAACTTACAGACAACCCGTTGTTAGCCGAACTTGGGGCTGAGGTAGACGGACAAGCATAAACAGGGGCGATCCGACGCGGTCAATATGTGTTTCCGCCATGGGAAGATCTGTTTTATTTTCAGTTGCTGTAGCTAAGGTTAGCAGGTCCCTTGTACGGAGAGATGCAGAGAGAAACTTGGTGCTTGTACATAGTGACCGCTCTTGTACTTAGAGTTTTTACGTCTGTCCGGAAGTGATGTCGCGAGCTCTGGTCCCTACTAAGTTTCTTTCTGGAGACGACTAAAATTCCCTTCAAGTTTGAGGAAAAGACGTGCCAGACGACGTTCTGTGGGAGCAATTGCAACTTGTGACGACCGTGCGAACGTGTCACTTGAGGGTTCCGATCGACGCCGTCATCGCTGGCATTGCGTCATACGACTCCGAACAAATTTCAACGGGGCACCAAGTTGGCCATCTGCCTGAAATGCTCATTTTCCCCCTTCATTGTTCCCGGCCCAGAATGCGATCAGAACAGGGACGGAGCGTGTCGAGAGAATGCATAGAGGGATGCATAAGATACCCCCCTTTTTCAATGAAGTCTCACTAACGTACGATTCGAAAGAGCCCCTTTGGTTCCGTTATGTTGAATGCTAGTCCGGTGACCAGCCCATCTATGAGGCAAATCGTCGATAGACTAGTTGAAGGCACTATGATTCATGATAGACAGTATGTAGTTCCGTGGTACCCGAAACTGATGCCGCGTATTAGGCACCAGGGTATCGCAGCCCTCAATTCTTTGCACGTCGAAATGCGTAATCTGCTGTGCTTCGGCATCTCGGTGACCCCACTATGCCCCCCAACATGGCCGACTCAGGCTGAGCGGACTGCGGACTGTTTGGGTGTGGTACAGGCAAGAAGAGATGTTGAATCGTACGTCTGTCACAGATTGACTAAGCCGGGGAGCCGTAGCTGGCAGATCAATGATTCCCCACCGGACGGACTCGGGTGGCATAGGCAAATCACCCCTGACGTATACGGTACTAATCCTGATGACCGCGCACGTCACATCCTAGGCCATGATTGTGACATCGATTCCACTGGCGGATGCAAACCCGACGGATCTTGCCTGTGAATAGAGACTTGTTGCCTGAGAAGATGGTATCGCGCTCATCCAGGGACTCTACAACCAAGTCTCACGAGACGTGGAAAGTTAGTACACCGGTAAGAAATACTCCAAATGCTCTCTGCATAGTGAAAATAATAGAATATATACAATTATTAAAGGAAGAGAAGGCTGGAAACACGGACGGATTAGCAGCGACATCGAGGATGGCCTGTGTCGATCATGTTATGGGTTGCATTCGCAGCCCTGGTAATTTCCAGCACTGCAGGACCACTTATGCGCTGTGCAGATCACACCGAAATGTCTGCTGCATCGCTTTGTCCCCACACATCCGTTGTCCGCACAACCGCCATTGACGGTGTCGCATTTGGCGCATTCGCATCCTTCCCATATGCCGGTGGAGCATGTTCCGCTGAGGTCGGTCGGGTTGACAAACGTTCCAGTGCAATCTGAGTCGGATAGCATTCGGTACATGGCTTGAGGTACACGAATGGAAAAACTCACTGCCATCACGGAAGCAGTTGCCAGGAAAGTTTGTGCACTTCAAACATATACATCCTTTATACGGGCCCGTCATGCAATACCCGATAGCGGAGTTCGAGGCGTGGTATGCGGGAGTACAGTCTGCGGTCAAATACGCAATCTTCGCACTTCGCTTCAGGTAGAGATTAGGTGGGCTTACCATTCGCATAGCAGTCTCCGGGTGAACTGCAGGAAGTGGCCTGCGGAAAAGGACTCCGTATGTCCACAGCAGGCGTTGCAGATACCAGGGTGAACGCAGCAATGACAGAGATTATGATATTAACACAGCACATTGAGAGGGCCGAGCAAGATGAGGTCTGAACTTCAGGGGAGAATTAACCTAAGAACTCAAGCATCGTGGACGAGCTTTATGCTCCGGGTCGAATCCAGAAGTGGAATCTGGACGCCACAGTGTCGACGTATTCACTCCCATAATCAGTGGCGTCAGGTTTGATGCACGTCGAAGTTAGAACAGGTGTAACATAAATCTGAAAGCCACCTCTCCGTCTTCGCCCGTTGTCATTCATGATCACTCACCTCAATTCTCTATCGGAAAGCTTACACTTGGACATGGCCTAGAATCCGCACGGAAGATGGGTAGTAACCAAGTGCGACCATTGGTTTCTTACTATCTGTCGTCTTTCCTGCGTGCCCTGAACGTTCTATTCTTGGCGCCTCGTGGCCGAAGCTACCTCAATAGAGTGATAGACGTGTCAGCCCAAGTTTGCTCAAATATCCTACCTGTGGAGCGGGACGGAACGGGACAGGCTTTGATATTGGTCCATAGGACTCGATGTAAGGCTCACCCCTTTTTATGAGAGACGCATCTGTCAGGTTGAAAACATTTCAACGGTGGGAATCGGTTTCAAAAGTGCTGGCTCGGATACATCAACTTGAAGTGTTGTTGCAACCAGTGCTTGTGTTTGCATCCGTTTCCGGTGATTACGAAATCCACATAATTTAGGAATGAGCTCCTATCGTCCGACGCAATGATCCAATTCTCCTCTTGAACACCAATCCTCCAACAAATGTCACAATCTACCGACCACATCCAATGATTTCTTGGCCAACATTCAATTAATATTTCTCCAGATTTGTGCCACGTCGTCACACTTTTTTTCATTACGCTTCGCCTCGTTCCTTTCACAACCACGAACACAGCTGGGACGCTGCCATTCGCGACCTTTTTAGCCCCCACATATTCACGACTATTATGACCGTTTCTGTAATATGCTTGACATTCACGACCACGTGCCCTCTTATCTCTGAGACCAGTATCACGACGTTGTCGTCCGACACGAGTCGCGTCCTTGTTCTGCTCCTGAGACCATCATCGGCGCCGGCACCCAGCTCTGCATGCTCACGGTACTGTTAGGTATGCCGTCGTGTTATCGTCCCCGCATTATGCATGATAATGTTTAGGGACCCCTAACGGCGCTCACATCGCAGATCGATTGGACCTGGGCGAAGCGTCCGTTTCGCCTCAGGATGCGACCACTTTTTCTGTTCAATTTTCCATCGTGGTTATTCTTCCATTTTTGATCTGCATGGATATGATCTTTACTCAAGTGATGAACGCGGCACAAGCGTCGACCGGCTCAACGAGTGAAGGTGAGAGCAACAAGGCATCCATTGTACGTATCTAGTTCTACTCAATTGAACCATGTACATAATTTCTTGTTGTTCTGGGTTCGCGCAGAGGACACTGAAAAGGGTCATATGGACCCTTTGGGCCAACTGGATTAGGATGGGTCGACTTCAGATCGACCCAGCAACCCATTTCGCTACGATGATTATGAGATCGAACCGACCTATGACGGACTAGTACACATCGTGGACCGGATGAGGTCCATGAACTACAGGATGGAGATATTCCTCACATATCACAACCAGAATCCGAGAGGGTATGCTGGAAGCTGGATGTATGCGCCCTTGTAACTATGATTTCGTCCTCCTGACTATGAACATGTGTGTTCAAAAAATGTATTCGATTCCATGGATATTGTCTAGCAACCATGAAGATCTATGTAGACTTTCTTCCCCGCGAAATCTGGCTACGAGCGTACAATGACCGACAAAGCATCAGATACGTCCACCAACTGACCACCACCCACATTCCCGTTCCCATTCTACCTCGTGGTTGGTCTGCTCGACAATCCAGGACCAAAGCGAGGCCCGAGGGGTAACCGCATGTGCATGGTGGGCACTTGCTCGACGGCTTCAATCCTTTCCCAGCATCCGATCCTAGCCATAAATGTTCCCCGCTCTATTACCAGTATACTGATACTGGTCATCAGGGCAATATTAACAGAATAACAGTGTGTCGCGGACAACTTACTGGCGGATTCTAGCTATCAAGCTGTTCCAATTATACACGGTTATAATGCGAGTTCCAGATGTCATTCTTTTCTCTGTCCAGGATAACCTGTAAGCGTAATTAAGGAGCAGAATGGATAGCGTGTACTCACATCAACATATGTTCTAATTTCTACACATGCATGACGCCGCCAGGGAGGTATCGGTGACAACGCGATCATCACAGATCTTGCTGGCAATCGATTTAGGTGATCTGGATAAATAATTATTTTCTATTCAGCTTATATTATATAGAACGCACCTAGATGCCCCCCCAAAGACTACGCATCTGAGTGTGTCTCGGTATGAGACCAAACAGAAACAAGCCAGGCTCAGCCCCCGCGCCGCGCAAAATAGGAGCCTGGCACTGCACAGTATTAGGAGAGCAATAGAGTACAACCAAGAGAACGATAGGATAGGAGAAATAAGAACAAAACCATTCACCTATCTCGCGTGACTTCCAAAGCTGAGGATTGCGTTAAACTGCTGCGAGCTTTGTCGTCATCGATACTGAGCATCCAACAAATCGTTGTCGACTCACCCTCGGACGCAAGCAATCCATTCACAGCCTGCTGCGTTCTCTGTTTTGAATCGAATATATTAATACGTACATGACTCGATTCTCTTGGCAGAAGGGTTGTCTACCGCGGCCTGAGTCACATTGGTTGAGGTATATTTCATATAGACCGGAGATATACCGAGTAACCAAAGGGTACGGCGTCGGTACCGCTGGTCATTAGAAGCTCTTGATTCTGGTGTGAATTGTTTGAAAGGAGGGCGCTTGGTGTGATTTCGTTAGAAAGGATGGCCCAAATGATAGTCGTGAGGCGCAACACCGACTTACATATTTGATAGTCACATATGCCTCACGATGCACGTCGGAGTGGAACCTGCGGAACGATACAGCATACACATCGATGCCGGACTCTGTGGAACGAGAGTGATGGCGCGCGGACGGACGCCACGAAAACATGAACGGAAAGAGGGATATCGATTGTGCTGAAAGAAGAACGACAATGGAGGGCGAGGAGGGAATTGGACTTCCCGTTCAGCACTGCGAGCCTCTTATATATGTCACGGGTGCGGCTGTGAACGCAGGATTGGCATGCTGAGTTTCCGTCACGGGATACGGTGAATTCCATCTGGACGATTGGGATTCAGCGGACTTTGCGTTTGAGATTTGACGCCGCACGGGCATCCAGGAGTGCATTCTGTGACCTATAATTGGTAAGAACATATAAGCATTGTTGGCGTCGTCCAGAGGAATCGGTCGTTCCCACGGTGGTGTTCCGTGGTCGTCACTGCTCAACTTGAACTCATCAAATGCTGATGCTCCAGACTGCACGAAAGAGCCATGAGAATGGGATCATATATCGCACACCGAATATCACTCTTACGACTTTGATAAAACGTGAGTCGCAGTTCTTCAATTTAGATGATCATATCTACATCCCCTCGTAAACGGCTCACGTTGACCAGATGACTGGTCTCATTTTGAATCCCACCAAGCGAACATCTGATCAGCGTCAACTTTGATCTGTAAAACGTCTGTCTCGAGCTTTGCCCAACTCCAGGGCCCAACTCCACATCCATGTCGTCGTCCGTCGCAAACTTTGCTGCTCTCCTTCGAGCTCTGAGCTTGGTCGAGGGAACGTACAAGCCCTTTCCAAGCGACGCAATGACGAGCAATACCACTGTAAATTCGATGAGCTATTCCAGCTTCGACGGACCTGGCTTTGTGAGCACGCTGGTCGATGCTGCATTCAACGTCTCCAACTCTGGCTCGAGCTTAAATGAGACGACATTTCATCCTGTTGTGAACGGCAGTATCGGCTCAGACCTCCCATGCTCAGTCATACCCTATGATCCCCTGCCGCTTACCAACCAAACCTTTTGGTCGTTCGATCCCACCGTTGCAATCGTCTACCGATACCGAAAACAACAAGCCGTCAACCTAGGTTCATGGTGGGTGCTTCCCAGTCCGTCTCCCGAATTCTCACATGTGATTTCTCGCGCGTTAGGTTTGTACAAGAAAACTGGATGGTCCCATCTCTCTTCGCGTGCGCATCGGAACCACGCAGTGCAGAGATAGACGTCGCCTCGGGTTGGGGATCCCTCGATAATGCTCGCGCAGTTCTTGAACGACACTGGGATACGTTCATCAATCAAACGGATTTTGACTACCTCGCCAGCATCGGCATCAACACCGTCCGTCTCCCCATCGGGTACTGGTCCCTTGGTCCGGTCTTCCTCACGGGCACACCCTTCGAGCCATATGCGAGTGTGTACACGAACGCCTGGTTTCGAATCGTCCGCGCGATCAACATGGCTGCGCAATCCGGGATCGGCGTGTTGGTAGATCTGCACGGCGCGGTCGGTAGTCAAAACGGGCAAGCTCACTCCGGTATATCCGATGGTCAGACGAGGTTGTTCAACGATTCTGTCTACACCGACAAAACCCTACAGGTTTTGATGTACTTGGCCGATCAACTACAAGTGGTGACAAACGTCGTCGGAATTGAAATATTGAACGAACCAGAGGATATACCTGCACTCTCGGATTTCTGTCAGTGAGCCCGCGTGGTGTGCTATTTGCTGTTGAATCGCTCTTCATCTGTCCAGACACGAAAGCGATCACGGCGATGAGACAGAGGTCTCCCGGAGGGGCTGGTCTTCCCCTCTACATCCACGACGGCTTCAATCTCCAGAAATATAGCACTTATCTTGCAGGGCGCTCGGATTTCGTTGTCGAAGATCACCATTCCTATTTCGTCTTCACGCCCGCGGATGATTCCGAGTCAGCGTCTCAGCACACGAGCGACGTCGGGGGGTCGATCTCCGCTGATCTTACGGCGGCGGACTCGAAAGACCGTAACAACCTGGTGATCAGTGAATGGTCCTGCGCGTTGACCGCCCAGAGTCTTTCGAGTCAGCGCGATCCAGATGCGGCCCGAAAACAATTCTGTACCACCCAGATGGGTGTCTACGCGAACGTGAGTTCCGGCTGGTCGTTTTGGTGTACGTCGTGTATCCCTCTTGATCACGCCGGCAGCCTGACAGACGTGACTAGCATACAAGAAGGAGGGTTGTGATACCGACCAGGGTTGGTGTTTTAAGGCCGCTGTCGGGAAGAGCCTCCCGGACACGTTCTTTTCGTATGGTAAACCACCTCCGACGGATTCAGCTGCGCTTCAGCGTGCCTACTCCGCAGTGGCTAGCATGACTGTCCCATCGCAACCAGACATCCTAAGGAGGCTCCGGGATTCTCCCATCACGACACAAAGGAGTAACAACACTGCATCATGGAACATGACGGCAGTGCAACAGAAATCCTCGATCGAAGGATACTCTGACGGGTACCAAACTGCGAAGATTTTTACACAGCATGGGTGGTCGAGGCTCGGGTTCACGGATCAATATATCCAGGATAGTCTGAATGCGATAGGTGGGACCGTGCAACAAGGGACTGAAGATCACTATCAGAATGGTTTCAAGGTGGGGTTCTTTGATGGGGAAGCCATTGTACTGGCTATCCTCTCTTGATCATGAAGTGAATGGATGGGTGAGGTATGACCCAAGCTTTCCTGACTGCACTTCTGCACTTGTCTCTTGTAGCTAGGTTCCATGATTTAATGTCGAAACCTGATTTCTGTACATACATACAGCCAATGAGTGTACTACATAGATGTAATCAAACAGTATAAAGTAGAATTTGGAAATCAGCTCCAGCAAGATCCCCAAGATTCTCCAAACAAAGAGTTTTCAACATGATGCTGATAAGTTTCATCTGAGGATATGAGCAAAGAATGAATGAATCTCTCACTTAAATCACCAAAGATTGGAAGCTCCTATACCCTCCATATCTTAATGAAGCAATCAGTAGATACAGACAGTGTATTTGCCATCAGGTGAATAACAAACTGGGTTGACAGCATATGTGTATCCCTGAAATGGGCTTGTGTCATATCCTGTTACTCACACATCCTTATCTCTCTGAACCACCTCTGATACCTATGTTCCTTCACCTCCATTACACTCTCTTCTGATCTGTGAATTGTTCAACATTGTCTGTTCTGATCTTGCCTCTGATTCCCTCTGTCTATGTCTTTTCTGACATCTCTGATCACAACACTGAACACTCTGATGAAGAGCTTGCTATCCCCATTACACCCTTGTTCCAAGCCCCCATATCTTCACTTCCAGTATTCATCACTGTACCCTTGCATATTTTCACTGCAGCCTCTGTGTAAAATGGTTGTTTATGATTACTATTTTCTGGGGTCAAAGATGGTGACAATGCATTGTGTGTGATGTTCCATCCCTGCATTGGCTGCAACAGAACTGTCAACTTCTTCAACTCAATGTCATCTCTGACCAGTGCAGCAAGCAGAATTGAGAGCAGGTTATCTCTCCTTACACATGTGACACTGACCATGAGCAAGGGAGTGCTCTGCACTCCCTTGTGCCTCCAGTCAGGGGGACTCTAGTCATAGATTTACAGTAGACAGGCATGTCAACTACAGGGCTGCCCAACCACTTCACTAAATTGGTTGTGTTCTTATGGCAGCTATGGGGTATCCAAAGTCTTGTAACATCCTCTGACCTGTTGACCAACCTCTGAGGACACCAAGGTGAAACACTTATCTATGATCCAGACAGTTGGTTTAATGCCCATTCAACATGTTCAAGCTACTACTAAACTGTAAACCTAGAGTTCTGCATGGGTATACCAAGGCAGTACCCACCACCCTGAGTACGGGTCAGCGAAATTCGACCCACAGGTATACCTATAGTGGGTATGCCCACGGTCTGCTGCTTGCGGTGGCACGAAATAAGTAGGTACATGTACTACTCAACTTCAACTGCGATCACCGTTCCATCGCCGTCGTGGTCGCATTGGGGTCACAGTCGCGACTCTCGCGTCAGGGTGCTGTCGTTGCGGTCGCGCTGGTAGCCATCACGTCACCGCTGTCCATCGTTGTGTTGTTGTGGGCGTCGTGCCAGTGGTCATCGCAGGCGTTCGTCGCATCGTTGCGGTCATGCTGGTGGTCATCGCGTCGTTGTCCGTCGTCGTCGTGGCCATCCTGTCGCTGCAATCGCCGTCGTGGTATCACCCCCGTGCTACCATGCCGCACTATTGTAGTGCGAGCATCGCGGCCGTGCCGTCGCAGATGTTGTCGCGTTGCTGTCGTCGCGTCGCTACTGTGGCGCCGTCCTGGTGTCGTCGTGGTGGTCGTGTTGGTGGCCATCCCGTGGCTATCGTAGCCGTGTTGCCATCGATGCGGTCATCTCGTCTTTACGTGTCTTCACTTCCGCCGCTGTCCTGGCATTCGTCTTCGCCCGGTAACACTCGCTTTGGCGTCGTGGGCTGGTGTGTGTGCAGTGCCGACGTGTGAGTGCACGGCTGGGGGACGGGCTGCGTTCCCACGGTTCCGCGTGGACTCCCAAACCCACAGTGACCCATACCCATGCCCTATGTAAAATTCCCATAATGAAAACATGCGACTTAATAAATCCAGTCCCTTTTCATTGACCGGAATCTGCGATTGCCACTACAGTACTGTTGGTCATTGGTATATGCCTGTAAGAAGTTACTAGTAGGCCACCTAATATAGTGCCACCCGTCACCATCCGCATGGCAGTCACAGTGGAGCCAGGTCCGCCCGGAGGGCTTTGTTATAATATATGGCAGGTGGAAAAATTCTTGGAACCTCGAAATTTTTATCTCGCTCAATTTTTTTTTTAAATCTGTCTTACAGATCTCTTCGTATTATCAAAAGGTATATCTTTGCAATAGCAAAACTGATTTTTTGGCAAGGTGTCAGCTAGTTTGCACAAAATCGGTGGCCTCTAAGTGATCAGCACAGTAGATGGGTGCAAAGAGGCGGGATTTCTTCTGCAACAAGTACTTGAAGCCGATTCCTACCGTTGAGTGCCTGCTAGATGTTGCCAACCAGATAGATCTGTCTCTAATAAAAAGGATGGGCCTTACACCGAGTCTTACACCAAAGTAGCGGCCATATATCAAAGCTCCTCCCGTTCCGTCCCGTTCCTCAGGTAGGATATTTGAGCAAATGCGGATCAAACTTGGGCTGACACGTCAAGAGATAGCTTCCGCCTCAAGGCACCAACGTTTCGAGTACCAAAGACGACAGATGTGAGAGATTAATGGTCGCACTTGGTTACTGCCCATCTTCTGTGCTAATTCTAAGCCATGTTCAAAAACATGCCCAAGCATAAGCTTTCAGATAAAGAATTGAGGTGAGTGATCATGAATGACAACGGGCGAAGACGGGAAGGTGGCTTTCAGATTTATGTTATACTTGTCACGACTTACCAGAACCTGGACGTGCACCAAACCTGATACCTGCCGATTATGGGGGTGAGTACGTCGACAGTGGGACGGCCAGAAGTGCGATTCCAGTTATAGATCCGACCAAGAATATAAAGCTCATTCACGATGCTTGTGCTTTCAGGTAATTTCCCCCGGAAGTTCAGACGTCATCCCGCTCGACCCTCTCTATGTACTGTGTTAATATCATCATCGCCATCATCGCTACATTCGCCCTAGCATCTGATGTGGACAGACGAAGTCCTCCGCAGGACACTGTCTGCATCAGCAGTACACCCGGAGACTGTTATGCGAATGGCAAGCTCACCTGATCTCTACCTGAAGCGAAGTGCCAAGATTGCGTTTTTGACCGCAGACTGTACTCCCATATTCCTCACCTCGAACTCCATTGTCGGGTATTGCACGGCAGGCACATATAAAGGATGTTTATGTTACAAGTGCGTAAACTTTCCCGGCAACTGCTTCCGTGACGGCAGTGAGTTTTCTAGTTGTGTACTCAAGCGATGCGCTGAAAAGTTTCCGACCACAGACTGCACTGGAATTTTTACCAACCCAACCGACCTCACCGGACTCTGCTCTACTGGCATGTGGGAAGGATGCGAATGCTCCAAATGTGACACAGTCAATGGTGGTTGCGCCGACAACGGATGTGTGGGGAAAAAGAGATGCAGCAGACATTTCGGTGTGATCTGCACACAGCATAAGCGGTCCTGCAGTGCTGGGAAATACCAGGGTTGCGAATGTAACCCGTAACATGATCGGCACCGATCATCTTCGATGCCACTGCTAATCTGCAACCTTTCGTCCGTGCTTCCAGCCTTCTCTTCTTTCACATATTCTGTTGATTTCGCTATGCAGGGAGCATTTGGAGGATTTCTGACGGGTCAACGAACCAGAATCAAAGCGAGGCACGAGGGGTAACCACGAGTGTATGGCGGGCACTTGCTCGACGAAATCAATCCCTTCCCAGCATCCAATCTTAGCCATAAACTATTCCGTTCTATTGCCAACACACTGGTGCTGGTCGTCGGGACAATATTGAAAAAAAAAAAAAAAACAGCATGCAGGGGACGACTTACTCGTACACGCTGACCACCCAGCTGTTCATACACGTGAACTTCTAAGATGTGACTTCACCTGTTCAGACAGCGGTTTTCTTCCTGTCCAGGATTGACAT
>JBBPTO010000838.1:0-21586 GCA_038094155.1 Pulveroboletus cf. aberrans | reverse complement strand
GCAATGGAAACAGAGGTTCTCCTTTTGGCATCATTCCCATTCTTTGGGAGTTAGCTTAGAGAGACAGACAACATCAACATCCATAGCATCAGGGTCTCTAGGGGATTTGAAAGTGGGCTTGGAGTACTGAGGGGTATGGGTAAACGAGGTTCTGTGATGTTGCTTTGCAATGGCATCTCCCTTGTCCCACTGTGCCTTAAAATAGAAGGATTGGGTGATCCACTTCTTGATGGTAGTAGGTATGGTGTCCATGGAGTTGATCCTACATATAAAAGCAACTGGAATTCTGACCCAGAAGAACTGGATCAAGATATGGTGGGCAGCAGCATTGGCAGTGAGTGGAGAATAGGTAAAACTGGCCTTCCTAACGTGGAGAAGAAACTTGGTGATATAGTCATCAAGTTGAATGATCTTCTCGATGCGATGGGTGGCAAGCCAGGATAGAGCAGCCTGCTTGGTGTTGCCTCAATCAAAGGTGGCTTTGAACTCCTTAATGAAATCCTTGAGGGTGCCAAAGTCATCGGTCTCAAGGGCAGTGGAATACTTGAACTCGGCCCATTGCTTGGTGGGGCCTTCACTCATATATGAGAGGAGGAAGCTGATCTTCTTATGATCAGTGTCATAGATATCTTTGTTAATGAACATGTATGAGCGGGCAGAAGTAAGCCATGATATGGCTTCAGAGGGGTCCTTGTCATAGGCCTTGGGCCTAGCGAGGCAAAGTTCAATGGGTTTTGAAGAGGACATGGGGGCGGAGGCAAGGGGGTTACTTTGCAAGGTGACATGCTGGTGGACAGTGAGTGGGGGATTGTACGGGATGGTGGGGACAGTGGTGGAGACTGGTGGTAGTCCAGAAGGTTGAACAGGGGTGACAACTTCTTGATCAGAAGCATCCAAGGAGTCTTTCACTGGAGGTGGTGGTGCATGTGGGGTACAAAAGGATTCCCTGTGAAGGGGGTTGGTCAAGGGGTGATAGGGATGAATGGTGGCTTACATGAAAGTAGCCAGTATGAGGAGGAAGTCTAGTCTTTTGTTACAGCTGACCTGAACAAGGGCAGGCATAGAACCATTAGGGCTGTGGACTTAACCATGGATGAGGACGACAAAGCTTGGCAATTGCAAGATGTCTATGGAGGGCCTTCCTACTAGCAAGGTTTGGCAACAAAGGGGTACTACTGAGCTATCAGTAGCTGAGAGTACTACCAAGTTAACAGTGGATAAGAAGTCTGCCTACTATCAAGGACAGACAATGAGGACTTCCCTTTGAAGGGTGGTGACAAGGAGACCTCTAGACAAGGTCAATGATGAAGACTTCCTACTTCAGGGTGGTTTGCAGCAACAAAGAGCAACAAGGTATTAAGGCTACCCTTGGGCCTGTATCAGAGAGAGGGAACACCAGTGTATTCCAGTAGTGGTACAAGAGTAAGAAAATGGTAAGAAAATGGTAAGACTAGACTGAGGAGTGTATATACGACCATGTGGGTTTATATACATAGAGGAGTTCAGGGCAAGCATGGAATGTGAAAGAATATGGTGGAAGGAATTGCTGACTAAGCAAGTGGAGTGGAACCACATAGAATATGATGGGAGCAGATGATAAGTCAAGGTATCATAGTCAGCAATGAAAAGAAATAAACATCCAAGTTGGGACTTATATCCATGCATATGTAAGTGATAAGTTTGAGGAAAAAGTGTAGTCCAAGGTAAATTGTAACAATCACTGACTATGATACCATGACTCCTTGCCCATTTCTATTACATTCCATGCGATTTCACTTGTTCAGTCAGTGACTTCATCCTGACCTACCCTGAACTCTCTATGTATGTGTATAAACCTTGTGATCTTGTACATACTTGTATTTTCAAGCTAGACCTCCCCTTCATGTACAGTCAACCATCTCATACCGCATCAATTCACCATGCATGAAATCTCATTGTGCATAGTCAAATTGACTCCCCAAGTTGGTGCAGGGGGAATTATGCATAAAATGTGATATCAGATAATCACTATGATATTTTTCAGATTATGCATTATCACATCATGGAAAGTTGCACAGTTATGCTATGTTCACAGCCCCAGAATAAAATGGAAGCTGAATTTCAACTTTGAACACCTCCCAATGCCACCTAACTCAGAGCCCAAGCAAAAAGTGTGCAAATCCCACCTTGGGCATGCACTCTACAATCACTCATCTCAGCCTTTGGAAACCAATCACTTAGGCAAGACATCAGCTATCCCACCACCTAAGCATGCATGAAGCAATCTCACACTCCATGATTGGCTTGAGGTTGTTGCCTACTATGACAATAACCAACCAATTTCCCAGGATGAAGTTGTAAAGCACTTTGCGATGAGAACAGAAGGTGCTCTCATTTTCAATCAATCAACTCTTTCCCATCACTTGTTCAAGAAAGGGCAGGATGAGGATCAGATGCACCTGGAGTCCAATCCGGCTGCTTTGTCAGCAAAATGAGACCGTGTTGTGACCCGACCTGATGTTGAAGAAGCCTTGTTCAAATGGGTGAAACACATGAAGGAGAAAGGGGAGCATGTTACTGGGCCAGTGTTGGCAGTGAAATGTGAAAAATTTGAGGTGGCCTTCAATGTTCCTATTGAAGAACAGCTCAAATCTCATGGATGGATAACCAATTTTTGTCAAACATATGTCATTGTTTTCACATGCTTTTATTATTGCATCACAGAATTTGTTAATTAAAAAAAAAACAGATACAATTTGAAAGAATTCCATAGGCATGGAGAGGCTGGATCTGTTGATACTGCAGCTGTTGCAAAAGAACATGAGAGGTTCCAGAGTGTTTATGCAGAATTGCCCCCAAAAGACAATCTTAATTTTGATGAATCCAGACTTTGTGGAGTGTAAGAAATTTTCATGTTTTTTTTTGTTTGAGTTGGGCTAATAATATCCTTAACAATTGTTAATATTAGCATGCCCCCAGATCATGGCCTTGTAACCAAAAAAATGCCAGGGAAAAAGACCAACAAAACTCATATCACTGTTGGATTTATGGTTAATGCAACTGGAACTGAAAAGTAGCCCATTTTTTACATTGGAAAGTCAAAACGGCCACATTGTTTTTGGAACAAAACTCCACAGCAACATGGCTTTTATTACCACAATAACATGACTGCATGGATGACAGGAGAGCTGTTCAAACAGTAAGTTTTCACTTTCTGCATATTTGCAATTTTAATATTGAGAACAGATGGATTAAATACTACGACAAAATTTTTCATGACCAGAATCAGAAGGTTCACCTATGGCTTGATAATTTTGTGGGCCACTCAATCTCCTACAAGCCAACAAACATATGCTTTGAAATGTTTGCTCCAAACATGACATCGTTTATTTAGCCTCTCAATGCTGGAATCATTCATTGTTTCAAGGCACACTACCAGCATGCATTTTGTCAGCACATGATCAAGCTTGATGAGGCAGGAGAGGATGACATCTACAATATCAATTTGCTTGAAATCATGACCATGGCAAAGGAGGCCTGGGCAAATGTCAGTTCAGAAAAAATCAGGAATTGTTGAAATCATGCATTTCGGTTGTCGTAAGTCTTAAGTTGTCTACTAGATTGTGATTTGATGTGTGTCAGCCACTGCCACACTGGCAGTCAATAACACCATCACACCTGGGTCACTCACTAATCCCAGGGCATGGGAAATTATTTCTGCCTTTGCAAATGGCTCAATGCCCTTGCCTGACACTGAAGTGAAGCTTTCAGCACTCCTTGGTGATCAATTCAACTTTCTGCAATGGAAATTTGTGTTCAACGAGATCTTCAAATGTGAAGATGACATTTGTACTGCCACCACCACTGTTGAGACCCTCAAAACTTGCCATTAGCAGCACTGACTCTGAATCAGTCTCAGAATCACACAGTTTACACCCTGGCCCCACACCACTTTCCAATCAACTCTCACTTACTGAACTCACCCGTGTTGAGCATGAATTGGTGGATGCTATAGACACCCTCCACCAGCAAAAGTGCATCTGAGGAATGCGCCTGACACTCAAAGACCTCCTCAATCCAGCCAAAGAGAGGGAAGTAGGTTATTCTCCATACCTGTACTCTGGTGGCGATGAGGAGATCATTGCAGACATGAAGAAAGGTCTGGAGAAACATCGAGAGGGTCAACCTGTCACAGAACACACTGACAAAACTGACTCTGAACCCGAGTCTGAACCCAAAATAAAGCTGCAGCAAGTACTCAGACTATGTGCTGAAGTTAACAAGCTTTTCCTGCAGTATGCCGATGCTGATCATTTCAACCTTTCCACAATGCAATGCCAACTTCATTATCTTTCTGCTTACCTCAGGATGGTGGATTCCAAGTCTCATGAACAGGTGACATTGGATTGTTTTTTTGCTCAACCAGAAGGGCAAAAAAATTCTTTGAACTCTTGTATCACTGTTTAGTTATCTTATATGACCTTATCCTATGTTTTATCATTGTGTACATATGACTTTCATTCAGTCATTTCATACCTTCAATGCTTGAGTGCAATTTCACTATCACAGTCACACTAGTCACATGATGTGTGGCAATATGGTTCTGCATGACATGTCATTATGCATAACAGAGGGTACTTCCCAACGTTATGCACTATGAGATGGTCGACTGTAGTCCCATATCTGAAGGTCTACTTATCTTCACATCCTTACATTCACCCACAGATGGTCAACTTCCTGACTCTGAGGCTGATATATCCAGTCAAGCTTCAATGGATCAAGACCAGGTGGATGTTAGGGAACCAAGAAGGGATTAAAGGTGCTGTTGGGCATTTCCCATTGAAACTTATCATCAAACTCATCACATCTGAGCTCACTGGTTTGGGTTCAAGTGTTTCAGAGGAAACACTGCAATCCCAGTCATAACAAACTTCTACTCCAATCACTTTTCTCTAATATGGAAGTAGAAAATGATGACTGGAGAATGAATGGAAAACTTGTAGAAATCCCTTTGCAAGAGATGATGCTGGTCATCATGGACCATTGCCTTCACTTTCACTGGCAGTCTTTCCCTCTTCTAGGGGCCTTATGGCCATTCAAAGACACATTATATATGGCACTGACTAAGAATGTCAGATAATCTATTAAAGTTTTGCAGATGCGGCCTTGGAAAGACATGTTGGAAGAGAGTATAGAAGATTATGGCAAAGAAGAGCTGCAATTGTTGAAGAAGAAAAACATAGGAATCTCAGGATGGTTTGATCACAATTCCCCCTTTTTTGCAGATGTTTCTCCTTCATGGCCTCTTTCATCAAATCTATCTCCTTTTGCTTACTCTTTCAACTTCAACGAACCATTCTGAAGTTTTCTCAAACTATGCATCTATTTCCCTCAAGTCTTCTTTATTCCTTATGTTACCTGTTCAGTTCAAAATGTCTTGATTCAATCTGGGATCCTTTCCAATGATGTATTGCCAAACCCACATTTATTTACAGAGACATACTATGTAAACTTTGAATGGATATCATTGAGACCAATGTCAAAATGGTGTCAAGTTACAAAAACATTGAGTCCCATGAATTGAACAAGATACAAAGAACTAAGAACAAAGGAATGGAAAATGAGGAAAGATCAAGAACCGAAGTGGAAAAGAAGGAGAAAGAATCAGAGAAGGCCAGATTTAACCTCAGAGGAACAATCTGTTGATGAAGTCAAAGAGAATCTGCTTTCTTCACATGATGCAACTCAGGAATCCAAAACACAGGATCTAACTGAAAATGAATCATATATGGATATGGTGGATCAAATCAGGGAATCAAGAAGATCTAATGATGGAAGACCAGACTTTCATGCTATTTTCAATCATTACAGGTTTGATGATGTCTTTGATCAACATTTTACTGACATTGTTCTTCTTAGCTGAAATTAAAATGACTCGACTTTCCACTGATCCCACAACCCTTTGAACCAATGGCACTCTTTTGGGTCACATTCCTGTTCTAACTGGTCACAATAACTACCCTGACTGGAGAGAAAGGATGAAGAACATTCTTAAGGCTTACAACCTTTGAAGACTTGCTGACAGAACTTGTACTTGGGTCAGCTCTGTTGCAGCAAGCAGATCAAACTGGTGTTTGCTTGATGGCAGAGTCTATGGAAACCTTTGCATGTCTGTAGATACCAACATCGCTGCAAGACTCTCAACATATGACACACACTATGTTGTTGGTGGAACTGGAGCTGATGCCAATGACATCGTTAACTTCAAGACCGATGATACCTGGATTGCTCTTCAGAATCTTTATCAAGCATCAGAGATATCAGCATAGTTCAGCATTCAAACTGACCTCAACAATGTCAAGATCAGAATAGACAGTGTTGAACAATTCACCAAGGACATGAATCATGTCCAAACTCTCTTTAACAAGCTTGAACTTGCAGGAGACAATCAAGCTGAATCTGCTTGAGCTATGCATTGCATGGTTCAACTACCAAAACATCTCAACCACCTTGTATCAAACCTGATACAATCTACCAACATTGGGAATCTAATCCAAGATCATGTCCATAATATGGTCCTTGCAGAGATCAATCTCAGAAAAGGACAAGGAACAAAAGGTCCATCAAAGGGCATGTCAAGGCTGTTGCAGAAGCATCGAATGCAATAGCAAATAGGACAAATCCTTTCAAGGGAGGACCACCACAGCAAAACAGGTGGCAGTCTCAAACCATGGAACAAAGCTCTGGACAAAGCTCCAGCAAGCATACCCAAGGTAAAGGTGGGCAACAAGCCCAAAAGAAAGGATTTAAACCTGGTGACTCTCAACAAGAGAAGAAGCAACAGAGCGACTTCAGTTATCAAAACTGAAAGAAAAAGACTGCAAAGGATGAGGATCTGGTGCAAAGGTGATAGAAGGCTTTGTTGGGGTGGTAGAAAAAACAGAGTTTGAAGGAGACACAGAACAAGATAACATTAGATACTGTCCTAACCCTCTCAGCACCACCCTCAATGGTGAACAGGACAAAGACACTGGTATGAACATGGCTGGTGCACCACCTCAAGTATGGGAGACTCCATACACAGCACCACCCACACCCATTCAACTGGCAGCTTCACACAATCCATCAATTGTCTCTCATTAGAAACCTTCTTTCATGATCCTAAATACTTTTATAAAAATGCTGATTGTCTTGTTGACTGCTCTTGCCACTTTTATCATTTATTTATTCATGTTGTAGATCTGCCTATATTCATCAATTTCTATGCTATTTTATTTTGTGTGTATCTGAAGGAGAAACATACAGTGACTCTGAAAACTGTTGCAATGTTTGCAACATTGAGAGAGTATGTAGTGTACTGGCCATAGCCGTGGGAATATCGCTTAGCGTTGGTGAGACCGAATATAGTATGGGCCCCTGGCTACATAACGGTATATGGATCACGTGATGTGGTCTAGTGGTGCTGGAGGTATGGCTGTTACAAAACAGCAACACCATTGCAACAGTTTTTTCACTTTTGTGATGGTACATATAATCTCCATTAAATGACATGATATTTGGCTTTCTTTGATCATACAAACATAGATATACATATAATGATTGTGTCTGAGTTTAAATATATTCACACTCCTCTTTATTTTTAATCACTATTATTATATATATTCTACCTTTACTACCCAGAAGAATATTATTCTCTCTATGGTTGATGCTGGTCACTCTGCTTGCTTCTACTGTTGTAGACTGCCCTAATAGATCCAGACTTTGAAAAAATGAGCTTTTTGAACTTTTTAAGTCTCAAATCACATGACCCATAAAACATTACATAGCCCTATGGTAAGGGCAGTAGTGCCCAGTACTACATATTATCAGAATAGTCATAGGTAAAATGAATGAAGTGTCTCACCTCAGCTAGATGGCCAAAGAGCAATCACAACTGAGGTGAGTTGGAAAAAGGCAAAGAGATTAAATAGTGAAATGGTATGTGTGCATACCAACTCCAGCAACTCTGGACTGGATTTAAGCGAGAATAAGCGACTTCCATTAGAAATAGCCTGGAATAAAAATGAAATAGTGCATAAAAGAAAATGAGTCATACAACTTGCAGAAAATCATACAACACACTTAGAAAAAGTGTGACATGTCAAGAAAGGTTGTTGGAATAGGTAAAGTACAACTCCAAACACAAAGAAAGTGGAGGACATACAAAACAAGTTGGAGGTCCTGCAGAGTTGTATTGGAGTTGCTCCAGAGTTATGCTTTGACAATGCTTGAACAAGTGGGTATGCTTGCACCCTTCTCTTGATCATGGCTGATACTCTCATGGGATCTGCAACAGCAAGAATGCAGACACCACTGCCATGGTACATTTGGTTTCATTACTTTCTCTATCCACATGCACTCATGTTCATATTCTAGGTCATGGTGTAGAAAACAGTAGTTAATCTGTCCTCATCCATTTTACCCATTGGTAAGTTGAACCTTCATTTTACTACACCAGACACTTTTGTTTGTTCATCTGGTCAATCTGGTTCCATTGATCCACTTACTGGATAGATTGATCTGACAATCCAGTTTTCAATCTGGTTGTGCTCTTTACATGTATTTAGAGTCTTGGGTGTGCCCAGACTATAAAAGTTGTGTTTTAAATGGAGCACAATATCAATCTACCATCTTTGGATCATCTATCACAAGTTCTGTTCATTATTGTCATTGATCCAGCCATGTCTGTGATTCTCTTCATTCTTTTCTTCTGATCTGTGAAGAATCAAGTCCTGTGCTTGTCAGCTGTGTCTGAAGCATTAGGAGCTGTTTCAGATCATTATCCTATCATCTACCAAGGAGTCCTATAAGCCCTGCAGTTGCATTCCCTTGATGCTCTACCTGCAATTCCCCTGGGATGAACCAATCATTCCTTGACTTTATTTCTTTGTGTTACTGACCTGCTATTTTCCTATCTGGAGACCAATAGCAGTCTAGGTCAGTCAACCTCTCTTCGTCTGAAGCCCACTGTGAGGGGCATTCAGACGAGCTTCAAGGGAGCTCCAGGTGCATCTGACCCCTAAATATTTTTTTCTTGACCTAGCCACTGATCATTCACAGCTTCAATACATCCAACTTTTGCAACACTCAATCTGCTGTCAGTTTGACCACTTGACTCTGGTCTGACTGTATCAAATATCATTCCTGTCATCTGGTACTTTCCTCTCTGTGTTTCATGCTCTTCATGCCTTTATTTTGCATACCTTTCCACCATCCATCATTGATTAACCTTTGATCATCCCTTTCAACTACCATTTCTGCTTCATTTCCTTGCCTACATTCTATCCACTCTCATTTGATCCAGTCCGGTATCCTTGATCTGGATCTGGTTTTATTATGTTCAACCCATTTCTTCACAGATTTCCTATGCGCAGTTCACCAACTGCATCTTCATTTAATGGACTGCCTGTTACACTTTTGTGCTTTCTGAATTATATTGACAAATTTTGCACACAGAAAGGTCTCAGTGACCAACAGAGGATTGAGTGCATGCTATACTAAGTCCCCCTCGACAAAGCAGAGCTATGGGAGACTCTCCCAGAGGCAGATAGCACTACACCAGATTGGCCTGTATTCATAACAGCCCTTGTTCTGCTTTACCCTGGTTGCAAATCTGGAAGTTGTTATTTCATAGACAACTTGCTGACCTTTGTAGACATATCCCAATTGATTTCAAACCACTATGAGGTCTTGACAACCTCAGATCATATCATCATCAGTTCCATCACTGCTAATCTCACTTCATAGGATATTCCAAGCAGACTGTGAATGCCTCTTCAAGAGAGGGCTACTGTTATGGCTGTTCTAAATGAGGGCAGGTGTAGAACCTTTGGAGCTTCAGACTGAACCATGGATGAGAGTAATGGAGCTTGATGATTGCAAGACATTTACAAGGAGCCTATCTACTAACAAGATTTGATGACAAAGGGTGCTACCAAACTAATGGTAGCTGAAGATACTACCAAGTGAATGGTGGATGAGAAGTCTGCATACTATCAAGGACAGATGATGAGGACTTCCCTTTGAAGGGTGGTGGTGAGGAGACCTCTTGGATGAGGTTGATGAAGGAGACTTCCCACTTAAGGGTGGTTCACAGCAACAAGGAGCAAGAAGGTATCAAGGCTACCCTTGGGCCTGTATTGAGGAGTGGGAACACTGATGTATTCCAGTGGCAGTGGTATAAAGTAGAGGGGAAAAGGTAAGACTAGACTGAGGAGCATGTATATGACGATGTGGCTTTATATACGTAAAGGGGTTCAGGGCAGGCATAGAATGTAAAGGAATATGGTGGAAGGAATTGCTGATGAAGCAAGTGGAGTAGAATCACACAGAATGTGATGGAAGTGGATTGTGAGTAATGGTATCATAGTCAGTGATGAAAAGAAAGAAACATCCGAGTTGGAACTTATACCCATGTGTATGTAAGCGATAAGTCAAGAAAAAAGTGTAGTCAAAGGTAAATCGTAACAGCTGCTGCTCGAGATCTGTGACCAGTTGGCTATCATCTGGTCTGACATCCACCTGGATGGTTCATATCCAGTAGTGAACACATTGGTGGCCACAGCATTTATTCTTCTTTTCATGCACCTTGTCTGAAGCATGTTGAGCTTATTCATTACTCATTTCTACTTCATCATTGCAGGCACTTGGGCCTGCATCTGTCTCATCTGTCAATCTGAATCATGCAGGTCTGGACTGCATTCATATTACCTCATCTATCTTGTCCACTTCTCAGGATCTTGTAGGTCCTGAGTTCATTCCTATTATTTCATCGCCATCATTTTCATCATGTTTACCTTCCACTGCACCCCTTGATGATGATGCCATCTTGGCCATCAATTATTCAATCATTACTGAAGCCTCTTCTTTCAAAATACTGTCTTCTTCTTCATCTGACCCTATCATGGACCTTTCATTGATCCTGTATGTTGATCCAGTCACTGTTGCCTTTCACAATCATGCACCATCAACTGCACCCCCACCTTCATTATATCATAATGCCCCTTTGCCACAGCTTTTCTCTCATCCATCACCAGTGTTATTAGATCTGTCACCAGTTTACTCTGATTGGCCACCAGTTCATTCTGCTCTTCCACCAGTTTTTTTTTGATCTATCCCTGGTTCTGCCTATTTATGTCTTGGTTCTCCCATTGAACTGAGCATCTGTGTTCTTGTTTCATTGTCCAGTCATTGTCAATGACATGCCTGACCCTCCTTGTCTGTATCATGTTGTTTTCTCTTTTTCTTTTTCCTCTCTCCTGTGGCATGATGTCCAGGAGGTCATCAATAAAACTCCCTTGTGGAAAAGAAAGGACTTAACAGTCCTTCTGTTTACTTGTGACCCACTCATGGATGCAGATTCCCTCAACCAGATAGGAATTCAATCTTTCTTTTCACAGATTCTAGTCATGAAAATGGTTATTCAGTAGGCATAGAGGAAGAAAGAAAATTCGATGAAGAAGACTCTTATCCATTATTCAATAAAACAATTGTCTTCATACCACCATTACCTATCTCCAATCCACCACCATTTGTCAAGATCCCATTCCATCATACTGACCATCTGCTGCTCATCCATCTCAATCAATAATACTGTTGTGCTCATTTCTACCCCAGGTTTAGTCTGGTGATCTCTGTTTCACCCCAGTTTTTGATCCAGTGACCTCTCTCATATCAAAAGAAAAACAGAATTCTTATGATACTAAAGCACACAAAAACATCAGCAGACTACATATAAAAAAACAACAAAAATATGAAAAAAAACTGTCTCTTACTATACAGAATACTGTCTTGTTTCATGCTAAAGTCCTCCCTGATTTACACTCTAACTAGCTAATTTCTTTCTAACATGCTGAAGGCAGATTGAATGACCTAGATCTCTGGATAGGAAACCAGCAGGTTAGCAACACAAAGAAAGGAAATGAAGGGACAATTGGTTCATCCTAGGGGGTATTTGTAGAGTAGAGCTCCATGAAAGAGAACCACAGGACTTACAGGTGGTGAAATAAATGATGGTCTGGAAGAGCTCCTCATGCTTCAGACATGGCTGATGAGCACAGGACTTGATTCTTAACAGATCAGGAGAGAAAGATGATAACAGACATGGCTGGATCAATGATAATGAAGAACAGAACTTGAGATAGACGGATGATAGATAATAGATAGATACATGGTATTGTATTCTGTGCAAAACACAACTTTTATATTCTTGGCACACCTGAGACTCTAAATACATGTAAAGAGCACGACTGGATTGAAAATCAGATTGTCAGATCAACCTATTCAGTGACCAGATCAACAGAACCAGATTGACAGGATGTACAAACAAAAGTGTCCGGTGTAGGTTTGACTTACCAATGGGTGATGGATGAGGACAGATAGGACTGGCAATGGTACAGGATATGACAGATACAAGGACAGGAAACTACTGTTCCCTACAGCACACATCATCCAAAAGTGCTCATTTGCCATTTCAAATCAGACTCAATCCAGTATGAACACTTACCATCTGGTCCACTTACCATCCAGTCCATCCATGTAGGCCTAGCAGTGAAAGTTGAATGATGAAGACAAGTCAAGTGGATGCTCACAATCCATTGTTGTTCAAGTTTATTTCAGATCCATTTCATTTCACTTTTACTTACATTTCCTTCTCTCTTACTTAGAGACTGGATTGAATTCACATGGACACAGACATGGATTCAAGAATTTGCATACTTGTATATGATTTAGCAACAGGAGAAAGAAGAAATCTGTTCTACACTAAGATCAACCTGGCTCCTCTATCAGCCACTGGATCTGCCTCAGCTCTTTCAGCTGGTCAGTGACCTCAGCTCTCCCACCTCTGCCTCTATTTCCTTCAAACATGTCTGTGAGGGTAGCAGATGTGCCTCCAGATGCTTGGCTATGTAAGCCATCATCTTCCTTCGGCTGGCATGTGTCCTGGCTTTGTGGGCCTGCTCAGTCTGGGTCTGTCTTCCTCATCTTCATCCTTGTATTTGTTCTTGAGCTGGACCAGCTTTGTTTTCTGGCACTCGGTCTGTTCTACTGGATCATTAGCCCCAGATTGTGCAAAGTCAGTCCATTACTCACCAGGCACCTCACTCTTCCTAACCATGGGCACCACCATATTCTCCTTTTTCTCTGCCTTCTTCACCTTCCCTTGAATCACTGACTTCTCACATTTTGCCTTGAGTCTCTTGCACTGGGAGCACATTTGTCCCTCTGGTCCACTGCAGGCAACACTGGACCTCACACAATGGCTGCATGGCTCGTCATGCCAGACCTCTTCCTCCTCATGTCTCTTCTCCATTATTGTCTTTGTCTTTGTCAGCTCACCCTTGTCCTCATCGGATGTCAGCATTCATTTGCACTATAGACAGTTAGTTCCTCATCCATTCTCACTGTGTTCTTTTCCCCCACCATTACCTTCATCTTATCTGCTGCCAGCTCCATCGAATCTGTCATTGTTGTTGTTGTCACCTCCACTGCCAGAATGAGGGTGGGATCCACCTTCTCTTGGGTTGCCTTTGCCTCAGCTGCCCACTTTTGCTGTCCACTTTTGCTGCCCACTCTTCCTTAACCCATTTTTGCTCCTCAACCTCTGCCTCTTCCTGTGCAGCCTTTGCCTTGGCTGCTTGCTCCTCCTTGATCCTCCATCAATCTACCACCTCCAATTTCCATCACTCTGTCAACAGGCCCACCTCTTGAATGGTGGCAACTGTCATGTTTCTGATGTGGGCCTTGGCTCCATGTTCCTGTGCCTCACAGAGGCAAGTCTTGAGCTCTTTCTATAGAGCATGTTAGGATGCAAAAAGGCACCACATGACTTGGTTTACTCACCAGTTCACTGTTCCATTTCTCCACCCACATCTCCTACTCCTCCTGCAGCTCCTTGTTATCATCCAGCACTGCCTTTCTGATGTCACAGACCTGCTCATCAACAGACTGGAGCACCTTGACTGCCATCTCCTTCAGACTGTCTGTCTTCTCAGCTCACATGAATGTGAGAATGATGGTGATGGTTGTGGTCAACACATTGGGGTTGTTGTTGTTGCTGTTGTGGCAGATAAAGAAGGAAGTGTTGTGGTGGTGAATGAAGAAGAAAGTGTTGTTGTGGCAAGTCATGTCTGAATCCGACACAACTTGTCCATTGTTCAAACTCTGCTCCTGATGATCACATGACTGACTGGGAACAGTCAGTTGCTAAGTCCTCCTCAGATGTAAGGAGCTGTTGCTTCTTAAGTCCATATCTGGTCATTCTACATCTATTTGACTTTCACTAGGTCATCATTGAGTCATCAAGCATCCATTTCAATCTGTGTCCAATCTGGTTTCTGTCTGCCCTACTTGTACATATCTGGTTCTTCATATCCATTTCTTTTCTATCCAATCCATCTACTAGATGGACTTCTACTATATGTATAGTGTACCATACAACTTGGTATTGTGATCTGGTCACTGGATTGACATCAGATGCTCGCTTCTTTATGTTTATTTAGAGTCTCAGGTGTGCCCAGACTATAAAAGTTGTGTTTGACACACAGTACAGGACAATCAATCAATCATCTATCACTCACTCACTCAGAGTATGAGTGTTCTGTCTTCATCAATCCAGTGGTATCTGGATCTCTTCTCTTTCTCTCCTGATCCTAGAAGAATCAAGTCCTGTGCTCATCAGCTGTGTCTGAAGCATTAGGAACTCTTTAAGATCATCTACCAAGGAGTCCCGTAAACCCTGCAGTTGCATTCCCTTGATGCTCTGCCTGAAATTCCCCTGAGATGAACCAATTGTTTCTTCACTTTATTTCTTTGTGTTACTGACCTGCTAGTTTCCTATTCAGAGACATATAGCAGTCTAGGTCAGCCAACCTCTCTTCATCGTGGTACTGGTACTTGCACCAACTTTAACACTTAGATTGAATATATATTAGCATTCCATCTGATAAAGAGTAACAATCACATACCATTTCAATTGGGTTCAACTCACAGTGAATTTTTGGCAGGAAGATGCACTTGTGCCCTTCAGTGCAAATAAGTGTCTCAAGCATAGATGGTTGATTGGAAAAATCATCTTGCTTGCTCAGAAAATGTGCCATGCAGCAGTCTTTACTCTGCCAAGGGCAAACAGGACTGCATTTCACTCAATGCCCATTGACATCAAATCCATGCTTCTTGATGATTTGTTGAAAACCTTTGAGAGCACCATCTGCAAGTGTCATCTTTTGCACCTTGCCACATTGTACTGCAGATGAATTGGACTCAGAAATCACAGTATCACATTGTTTGCACTATTTTTCACCATTTGACCTGTTTATTTCAAATGCTTTCAAAGCATCAGGAGGTAAGGAAGCATGAGGAGAAGAATGATTGAAGATAAACAATGAAACACAGCCAGGGTGTTCATCCTCAAAGATTCATATGGCACATTTGATGTGTTTGAGCAACTGCTCAGTATCCCACCATGAGTCACCATTAGCTGCTGGATAAATGATTTCTCAGGCTCCTTCAACAACTTCACCATCTTTATTGTGGCATGCAAGTCAACCATCTTCAGCATTAATGAACCCAGATATGTGAATGATCCTTTCATGCCCCCTTTTCTGCAACATTTGCTGACCTGGTAACTAGCCAAATAAACTGTAAGCATCAAATATACATTCTACATTAAATACAATGAGAATCACGATGCATGTGACTTGAAGTCATTCACATGAAAACAGCACTTGTCATGAAATTTGCAATGATTTTCTTTTCACCATCCTGTAGCATAGACTCAACTTATTGCAACTCAGGCCCTTCAAAATAAACCATCAAAGACTCAAATGCAGCCATTGCAGGTAAGAAAACTTCTTGGCAATATTTTTTGATATCATTACACTCATGCCCATCCATACAGACCCCCTTTTTCAAACATGTTTGTTGCCAACCAAGTTTTACAAGCCACCAACATGCTGTGCATTCACAGAGTGACTTTGACAAGCTGATACAGTGGCTTAAATAAGTGTCCTGATGTTGGTGCATTTTGAAGAGATTGACTAATTGCCAGTGTTGAAAACCAAACAAGGCAAAACACTTGCAGTAGCAAAAGTAGTACTTGCTCTGGGGCTTCTAACCCCACTTAAATCATGTAATTTGGTTGTCATGCTACCGAGCTACAGCCTAAAATGACATGTCATTGGAACACTTGTTGGAGCATCATTCTAATTTTATATTTTTAGTACTTAGTGTGCCCTTCTTTGGCCTCAATCACTGCCTCTATCATTCTAGGCATAGTTTCCATCAATCTTTGACATTTCTCAGCCTCAATCATGCACCACTCTGCTGCAATCCTCTCCCAAAGTTTCTGTACTCCTCTACCTGGTCTTGGATAGTTGTTGAGCTTTTGTTTCAGAATTTGCCAGACATGTTCATTAGCGCTAATGTCTGGAGATTGTGGTGGCCCATCCAGAAGCTTGATACCATGAGATTTAAGCCATTCCTGGGCTCTTTTGGAGGAGTGCTTGGGATTATTATTCTATTGAAAGATAATGTCTTCCTCTGAAATACCAGATTTTTCCATGCTAGGCAGCAGATTATTCTTCAAAATGGAGACATACTGCTCAGCATTCATCTTGCCCTCTACCTCTGCCAAGATCCCAACACCATTCTAACCCATACATCCCCAAACCATCAAGAAACCTCCTCCAAACTTTACTGTTTCCTAGACTTCATTGTCCTGTAAAGGCTTACCTGCCATTTTTCATACATAGTTTCTTCCATCTCACCCAAACCTGTTAATCTTGATTGAATCTGATCAAATAACCGTAGTCCATTCCTCTACAGTCCATTTTTGATACTTGAGGGCAAAGGCTAGCCTCTGTTTTCTATGGTTGACAGATAGAAAAGGCTTATTTTTCTTGACTGCAGCCTCCAAGGAAGCAGACTTGAGGACATTGCGGACAGTTTGGGATGAAATAGGAGATGAGAGGGGTGAATTGATGAGATGAATGGCTTGAACAGCAGTTTCCACTTTCCCAGTGGTAATACTAGAGATAATTCTTCTCTTATTAGTAGAGAAAAGCTTGGAAGGACATCCTAGTTTGATGTTTTCCATCTCTGAAGGATATTCTTTGATGACTCTAGCCACAGTAGACTTCCACAACCCAATTTGAGAGGAGATTTAATGAATAGAGAAACCAGATTCAGAATATTGACTTTAATAGAAATAGGAATGGGCTTCATAATGATATTGATTAACTGAGTGGGGTGAGTATTATTTATACACCTTAGAATTACATAATTTACATGATTATTCAGGGTTGGGGCATAGCATCCATCAGAAGCTGTCATATGCTTATGTTATTTACTAGATAATGAATCACAGCATGATGCTCAAATAATGTTCCAATGACATATCATTGTGAAATAGCTGTAGCTCAGTGGCATGACAACAAAATCACATAATCTAAGTGGGGTTGGGGAGCATAGAGTAAGTACAACCTTCACTACTGCAAGTGTTTGGCCTTGTTTGGTTCCCAACACTGGCAATTGACCAATCTCTTCAAAATGCACCAACATTGGGATACTTGTTTGAGCCACTGTATCAAGTGACGGGAGAATCATGTTGTTCAATGCATG
Organism: Pulveroboletus cf. aberrans; assembly: GCA_038094155.1. Lineage (NCBI taxonomy): Eukaryota > Fungi > Basidiomycota > Agaricomycetes > Boletales > Boletaceae > Pulveroboletus > Pulveroboletus cf. aberrans. The sequence continues at coordinate 3,949 of JBBPTO010000838.1, read as the reverse complement.
ACAGAATTGCTTGGGAGACACCTGACTAACTTGTTGTGACATGAGCCAGTCATGTGCTGCAAGCTGAACATGTTCATCTTTGAGGGGACTGAGTGCATTTGTGTGATGACTATGCTTTTTCAAAGGAAGCTGCTCAAAGATCTCATAATGGCAAGCAAGAGTCTGAACTTTGTGTGTGAAGTGAGCATGAACACCTTTATGCCATTGGCATGAAATCTTCAAGCTCGCATCAATATGGCCAAGTTCTTTCAATTGGAGGATTGCAAAATTACAGATTAAGAGCAAATGATTCATCTGGCTGAGTGGCAATGTCTTTGACCCCCTGTGAGGTCTTCTTGATCTGCTTACAGAGTTCAAACCACCCTAATACAGGCAGACTGTGCTGGTAATACACTATTTATGTTACTAAAGACATAGGTCAAATATTAAGCTTGACTGATGCATCAGTGAAACTCAATTAATGTGTAATCTTAATTACACTTCAGGATCGACCACATGATGATCTGGATGCAGTCTTTATGACTCACCTATATTGTCATCTGTCTGGAGCATTTCTAGCTCCATAACTGCTGTGTTGGATGGATCCAGACTCAAGTCCACCTATTTGAAATAAGTGGAGCAGCATGACTGATCCTATGATGTCATTATGACATCATCAACCTTGTTATAGCTACCTCACACACAAGTACATACATGTTCCTTGTCAAATTCTATAGTGTGGGCAGAGATACCCAATACTACTACCTATCACTGCAACTATAGGTACATGTAAATCAATAGAAATAACCTCACCTCAGACAGATGCCCAATAGAGCAATCACCACTGAGGTGAGTTGATGAGAATAGAGGCATTAAATAGTGAAATGATATGTGTGCATCTAACTCCGGAGAACTTCAGTCCAGAGTTAAGTGAGAGTAAGTGAAGCATCTTTGGGATAGCTCAAAATAAGAAAGGAATGGTTCAAAAGAAAAGAAATGAGTCATATGACTTTTGAAAGTCATATAATATGTGAAGAAATGGTATGATGCAATGAGACATTTTTCCAAAATGGATAAATGCAACTCCAGAGCAAATGAAGCAGAAAACATATGAAAAGAGGGTGGAGTACCCTCAGAGTTGTACTGGAGTTATATTTTAACCCTGAATGTATTTAAAGGCAATAAGTGCTGTGATGTAATCAATAACAAGATTCATTTCCCCTTCAGATCAAGTTTCTAAAAAGCTCTGCAAGGGTTGATCTCATCAATCTTGCCTAATCCAAATTTGGTCACAAGAACTCTAGTCTCTATCTCAATGAGCATTATCAACTCACCTCTCTCTTCTCTGCCCTGCACAACAGGAGTACCCTTGTTCCCTCCTGTTAGAGATCTGATCTGCTTGTCAAGCAACTCTCCCCACTCTCTTTCCACAGTCTGATTTATCATACTTGATGTTGGATTGGCATCCAATGGATCTGAATTCAAATCTGAAAGCATGGTGGCAACCACTGGGCTTGAAGGACCTGACATGATTTTGACATCAGATGAAGATCATGTTGGGCATGCAGGTAAATCCAAATGCAGTCAGCTTTGTTTGATCATGAAGGAGTGTCTTATAACATCACTGTGTTCACATTTGCTTGCTCCCAACATCAAGGCCCTTCTCATATTTCTGTGGCTGTTCCTTTCAGCATTTTCCCTCCTTCACCTGTCTTGGAGGCAGCCAGGTTTCATCTGATGGAATATCACCTAAGGAGACTGCAAGGTTGATCGGCTGCAACTGAGAATGCTCATCCAAAGTAAATGGCAAGTAACTGTATTCTGTTTCTGATTCTTCTGTAGATGCTTCATGATCAGCAATGAACTTTATGCTGTCAAACACAGTAGTGAGTCACAAGCTCCCAGAGCTTATTTGCATTATTTGTTGTAACTGCCCTACATTGATAGTGCAATGTACCCTCTTTCCTTGAGTCTGGTCTGAATGCAGATACATACACTATATAATGCATAAATGTGCAACACTTTGGGTATATTGTGTAAGCATTGAAAGCGGACATGCCACCAGCAATTTCTTAACATTCAAAACATGTCCATTTTTGGGCATTCTGTTAAAACACACATCCCCTTTGTTATTTCACTTCACCATTCATTCCCCCTGCATCAAAATTTCTTATTATCAATTACAATAGTATAATACATGTGTAATTACATTTAATTATATTATTTTTTGCTGTATATCAGTAGATATTTGTACATGGACAGAAAACCAAAAAAGGGTCCGATATTTCTGTTTTCATGGGAATGCCAGTCTGAAATTTTAATCCCAAGTGGTATATATGTGCATATAGATAATGTTGAATATCAAGCCAGCAACAAGCCAAGCTTAGTAAAACTATACAGTCTACATAAGCAATAGAGTATTATTGTATATTAGACAATAAGTAGAATAGGGGAAAATACCAATCAATCAATCATTCTCCTGCCATCTCTTCAAATAATGCACCACACTTGAACCATGTGGACAACAATTAATTTTGTCCAGCAAGCATGTGTTATACAGTGTGCAAGCACATGAGGATGCCATCATCCGAGAACATTGTAAACAAATGTGGCTCCTATGGAAATGGCTTGCACTTGCAGATCATAAGATCAACAACACAGAATTCAAGGCAATTTGGAATGCTTCACTCCCACACACTGGCAGCTGGAAAGCATATACAACCTCATACTTGGGTTATCAAGGTAGCACACATGGAAATCAGCAGGCACAATGTATGACTGTGGCTGGGCTCATCTCTGTACTGACTGATGAGTACAACCGCTGCCAAGAAAAAGGGGTGACAAGTTAGTATGTTTATCTTGCCAAAAATGGATTGTTAACAGCTTGTTTCAAATACAATCACCCTTGTGCCATATGTGGCCACACCAACCACATCACCTTGCAATGCCACCATAAAGAAAAACCAAACTGTGGTTTTTGCAACAAATTTGACCACAAAGATGCAGACTGTTGGTGCAAACCCTTAAATAGAGGCAACCATGTCTTTGCATTTCTTCGCACTGCAGGGAAAGAAGTGAACTGTGCTTCTGTCGATATTCTGGATAGTGACCACATCAGTCTCGAAGAATGAGTAAACCAGCGAATGCCAGTGTTTTTTCAAGGCCACTAATACCAGAAATGAGCAAGAGATGTAGGAATGGCTCAGAGATTACCAAACTCAGTTTTGGGGTCGATTTTGACATCACTACCACCAGAAGTATCAGAGTTAGACTCAATGACACTGCCTTCGGATTGTGTTGCTGGCAATTGTGCAGGCTGACTGACCTTCTGTTTTTTTTGGCTGTTGGCAGGATGACAACAGTTGCACTGCTTTTGCCCTCAACAAGAAATGCTATTGGCTTATGAAGACTTGGAGTCCCTGCGGACTTCGCTGATGTAGAGGTGCAAGCAGATAAGCTCTGGGTGGAGGTCGTGTCATGAGGGTGCAGCATTATTTAGATGACAATTGGATTAAGGTGAGGTGGGCAATGGGAACCATCATCTGCTGCACTTTATGTCGGTGAACCCACAGCTCCAATTCCATGGACAGTACAACTAGGAATGAACTTCATAAGGCCAGTTTGATTCAGATTCTGCAATGGATTCACAAATTGTGAGCTTTTGCAAGTCTTTGGAGGTCACTGTGGCAACATGTCAATTTCTCAAGCATTTGGGGGATCATACTTTTGATCTGCAAGGAAAATGAAGCCTGGCTTGCTCTATGTACAGTGTTATGTAAGTCCGGCACCATTCCCTAAACACCATACACCATGGGTACGGTGTGTGGTGTTGGCACAGGTGTCAACCTTCAACACCATACCTGTACCCACCAAACCCTGACCAGGCCCACATGTTCTAAACAGAGATCAGCTTGTCAAAATATAACCCTGGTACAACTCCAGTACAACTCTGAGGGTACTCCACCCTCTT
>JBBPTO010000837.1:0-21594 GCA_038094155.1 Pulveroboletus cf. aberrans | reverse complement strand
CAGAGTTCTGGTGGCCCGGTCTTGCCCACTACATGTGCAAGTACATCGAAGGTTGTGCCATGTGTCAGGCCAACAAGGCCAACACTTACCCCACTGTACCTCCACTCACCCCCATTCGCTCCACTTGCACCCGTCCCTTCCAGCAGATCTCTTGTGATCTGATCACTGATCTCCCTGTGTCACCTGCGGGCTTTGATTCCCTATTGGTCATGGTCGACCATGGGCTTACTAAGGGGGTAATTCTATGCCCTACTATGAAAACCACCACTGCCGAGGGTATCGTGACCCTCTTCTTCCACAAAGTCTACCGCCATTTTGGTCTTTATGAAAAGATCATCTCTGACAGAGGCCCACAGTTTGCCTCCACCTTCACCAAAGAGCTCGGAAAGCTTTTGAACTACGACCTCGCTTTGTCCACCGCTTACCATCCCCAAACAGATGGGGAAACCGAATGAGTTAACCAGGAGATCGAAACCTATCTTCAGATCTTCTGTGGAAATAATCCGTCCTCATGGCACGAACTTCTTACTCATGCCGAGTTCGCACACAATCACCACCCCCACTCTGTAATGGGAAAGTCCCCATTCTACCTCATGATGGGCTATGAACCCTGTGCCCTACCTTCTATTGTCCCCAACACCAAGGTCCCCATGGTCGAAGACTGCCTCAAGTCCCTCACCGCCTCCCACGATGAAGCTCTCGCCGCTCATAAACTCACCTGCCAAACCATGGCCCAACGAAGTATGTCTAAGTTCCAGCCTTTCATCAAAGGAGACAAAGTTTGGCTGGAAGCCCACAATCTAAAGCGGAACATTGTTAACCCCAAGTTTGCACCCAAACAGAAAGGACCCTTCTCTATCATTAAGGTCCTGTCCCCCATCATGTATGTGTTGAAACTCCCACCCACGTGGAAGATCCATCCGGTCTTTCATGCTTCTCTTCTATCGTCGTATCGCAAAAACGACGTACACAGCCCCTGTTTCACACGACCCCCTCCAGACCTTGTAGAAGGCAAGGAAGAGTACAAGATTGATAAGATCTTACGTCACTGTGGAGCTCCGTCCAACCGCCACTTCCTGATCCGATGGAAGGGCTACACAGCTGAAGAAGATTCATGGGAACCCGAGTGGAACCTGAAACATTCTAAAGCCACCCTGACAGCTTATAAGAACTGCCACCCCTCCACTTTCCCTCCAGACTCTTCACCTTCACCCACTCGCAACAATGACCACATCACCCCTCCGCAACATCGCCTTCGTCGCTGATGACGTCGAGGATTCCTCCACCTCCGTTGTTGACTCCCTGTCCACCATGTCCACGTTAGAAGAGACCTTTTCCGAGGTTTCCACCCTCATTGAATCCGTTGCCGATGAGAATGCTCCTCCATCCCCCACCTTCGCCGAAGCCAGCTGGGGGAGCCTTCCCCCTGATTCTCTATTCCATGCCCCCCTCATTGAGATTCCAAGACCTCCCGTACCTTGCCCCATCCTTGCTGTAGACCTTTCCATCCACACCCATCATCTTCATCTCCAGACTATCCCCTTCCCGTACATCGCCGTGTATCGAAACCACATCTATGATAGATGAATGGCCATCCCTATCAGCACCCACCTAGATATGGGCTCTGCCCTTTACTGTTTGGTCCGCCTCTTGTGGCAGATCAGCCGCCTTAACTTCTTGAACCATCCCACCACTGTTGCTATCCTTGGTGAAGCCAACCTCGAACTAGACATCCTTGCCCACCAGCTAGAGCTTGGTGAATTCTTAGAAGACCTTGATCGTTACCTCACAGAGACCAACGAGCAACACTCGGAACCTTTGCCCATACCTATTCCCCCCATTGCTCCCACTCCTGCCATCATCACTATGCTGACCACTCCATCTGCATCTTCATCTCCTCTTGACGAGGAAACCATTGCTTTTATAGATCAGACCAAACTTCATCACCGAGAAAGCCTCAGTGAGGTCATCCTCACCCGCGACAACCCACGTTACCCCCAGGCCTGCTTTCAGTGCCATCGCCTCGGACACTTTCGGGACCAGCGTCCCGCCTACCTCTGCCTGGCCTGTCTTAAGTTCAAACCCAGCCATTCTCACCGAGAATGCCCTCTTCAACGACCTTCTCCAAGGCCCTCTCCCTCTACCTTGCCCTCGTCCTGTTGTTCTTCCCAGCGCTCATCCTCATCATCTTCACCCTGAGAAACTCCGCCATTGAGTCCTACACACCAGCGTAACCGATGACCTATTCGTACCTATAACCAACAATGCCCCACACCCATACTGTCGACCTCCCAGGAGCCTCTGCCTATTGATGAAAGAGAGGACGATGCAGACTACCTATTTGATGATGCCGCCATGAGTAACATGACTGGTGAGCCTTATGGAGATTATAGAAATTTTTGAAGTTGGTGACTTCAAGTCTACTAAGGGGGTAATGTTACGATTTATCCCGGACTACGCTTTTCCTTGACTTACCGCTTACATACGCTTGGGTATAAGTCCCAACTTGGACATTTATTTCTTTTCATTGCTGACTATGATACCATGACTCACTATCCGTTCCCATCGCACTTCACATGCTCTTATCTCACTTGCTCAGTCAGCGATTCCTTTCATCATATTCCCTCGTGTTCTATGCCTGCCCTAGATTCCTTTACGTATATAAACCTGCTTTGTTGCACCTATGCTCCTCATTCTAGTCTTACCAGTTTCTACCTCATTGTCCTTGTACCATCCTGGGAATACATTGTCCTCTCTCCATGATACAGGCCTAAGGGTAGCCTTAAATACCCTCTCTCTCTCGTCACCTCGACTGACCCTTAATTGGGGAGTTACCACCATTCACTCGGAAGTCCTTGTCGTCTGTCCTCAATCATAGGCAGACTCCTTGTCCACTGTTAACTCGGAAGTACCTTGGCTGTCATTAGTCCGATAGCAATCCTTGTCGCTGAACCTCGTTAGTAGGTAGGCTCCTTGTAGACGTCTTGCAATCGTCAAGCTCCATCGCTACTTCGTCCACAGTTTAAAGACCACAGTTCCACTGGTTCTACACCTGCCCATCCCCAGGTCAGCCATAACACTTCCAATTATGAGTGACTTCTTCTTCAGAATTTGGATCCATGCCAAAGGAGGTAAGAAAGATGGTTTGCAAGTCATTGAACTTGGCAAGTTCAGAGAGGCATAAGTGCTGTTGATTTGCAGCCCTGAGTTGGATTGCTTTGTCGAGTTCAGTGACACAATAGTGGAATGGTGATTGGATAGAAGTGAAGAGTCCTGACATAAACACTTGATGGCTGACATATTCATCATAATGTTTAGGGAGGGTGAATGTGGTCGCTTGAATGGTCTTTCTGAAAGTGATAATTCAGTCTTCATGTGCTCAGATGGCTCTGGAATACTTGGCCATTCAAACAGAGATTGAAAGAGATTGCCAATATTATGGAACTGCTTGATATCAAAATCAGCAGAGCAATGTGTCAAATATTTCCCTAGGCACTTATCCACCCTGCAACCCTTAAGTTGTGTTGTAAAATGGAACTGAGTGCAATAGGGCAAACTCTACAAATAAGCTACTCATAACATGTCAGAATCTATGGAGGGGTAGAGATACCCTGACTACAAACATAAGTAAGAAAGAAAGATAAATGTAGCTGAAGAACTAACCTCAGTGTTGCACAGTAGCAGCAGAACAACTAAGGGAGGAATGATGAAAGTGGACTAACTAAATAGTGACAGAGATCAGAGTGCATGAACTCCGATGTAACTCCGATGTAATGTCTGGAATGGGAAATATGAGGTCTGAAGAAGGAAAAAGGATGTTACTGAGTGTGAAATCAACTCTGGATAACTCTGGAGTCAGGAGTTGTACTTTGTAGAAAAAGCTTTGAAGTTGTTGCAGAACAGGTCCAGAGTGAGTTGGAGAACCTCAGAGGAGTTATATTTTTAACACTTTCACTCACATGGATTGGAGTTGTATGGGCACTGAAGGTGTCAGTTGAAGCAGTGTTGGCATGGAGCTGAAGGATGATAGTGGCATGGGGCCAGAATGCAGTAATGGTGTATGACCAGGAGTTGTTGATGGCACAAGACCAGAGGAGATCAATGGAGTGCCAGAGAATGTCAGTAGAGTGTTGAAGGAAGTCAGATATCAGTACTTTCACTGCTTCCTGAGTGTGTGCCATGATAGAGCTACCTTCTTCAGTTGGTTTAGAGCACTTTGCTGAGCACAGGCAGTCAGAAATGAGAGTGGTATAGAGCCAGGAGATGTTGATAATGCAGGTCCAGAGATGGGTGAAGTTCTTGAGGATGTTGGAGACTGATGCTTCCACTGCTTTCTGGATGCACAGCATGGTGGAGCCATCTTTTTCATCTGGTCTGAAATGTTTTTCTGATTGAGTAGTTGAATGTGAGACTCTCTCACTGAACCTTGGTTGTGTGTGTTGAGAGAGTGAAGCCAAAGTCATATGTTTGCAAGAACCTGTAGAAGAGAGAATGGTGAAAGTAGGAAGTGGTCTGGAGGTCAATCTGGTGATGTGGCAGTGCTTTGGAGTATAGTGTAATGGAGGTGTGGTAAAGACCTCCAGAGTGCCATCTGCACATGATGGTGTCAGGACTGTTGCAGATGTAGCAGGCAGTGGTGCCAGTTGAGAAGATGGTGGTGAAGCTGGTGTGAGCCAGCTGTTTGATGGAGAGAATGAAGGGTTGAAAAAAAAGCATCCAGGACATTGTGGATGTGAGTGGTGTCTCAGGCTACAGAGCAGAGTTTTACAATGCTAGTTTTGATGGCATTGAAAGACAGATAAAATGGGTGAAGCACCAACCACTGGAATGGTCTGAGGTAGACAATAAAGCAGGAAGGGTATGAGCAGTACTTGTCTCTAAGGGATTCTGACTGGTTGTAAAGTGAGAAGGAGACAGAATCAAGGTGCTCCCTGCAAGTTTGAGGCTGATTCAGTGTGTATCTGATATGTATCTGGTATGTATCTGGTAGTGACAGTTCACCAGGTCAATAGTATCCAGTCAAGAATAAGGACTGGAAGTGAAGTAGACAACGAGGAAAATGAAGGTGACAATGGGGGGAAATGTTCTGCAGAAGTTCAGATGGGATCCAACAAGTCAAAAAAGGTGGTCACAATTTGGGAGAGTACAAATTTTATAGTCAGAGCATATCCCTTGACTTTTGACTGACAGCTAGTCTAGCTGTGACATAAGGTACCTGTAAGTAAAGATAGTGTCCATTGTCCCGTTATCAGCAGGGATAGATCACTGACAATAAAAAAAGGAAACATGTTCACCACCACATCATATCCAGTTATATAAATGGGAGGAAGATGGCACATACTTGAAAGAAAAGAAAAGAATCTAGACTTGAATTGATCAGATACATACAATAAGGAGTGAATCAGGACTGGATTGATAACAGATAGAACATGGATGGTACACAGATTGACTGCACGCTTGAGAGAGACTGTAGACAACCTAGAAGAAGTCAACCAGACATAGATAGACTGGATATGAACCTAAGGAGCAACAGCTCCTTACATCTGAGGGAAACTTTGGAACTGACTGTCCTCAGTCAGTCACATGACTCACCACAACTCTCTTCTTCCACTCTCACCACCATGTTCACAGCACCATCCCTCAATGACCTCCTTGCCTTTACTCAGGTCCCTGAAGAGAACAGCTTAAAGGCCACCATGTTGAAGGTGCTCAGGTCTGCCCATGACCTTGTATATGACATGTTCAAGATGTTGCCAAATGATGATGAGTCCTTGCAGGAAGGGCAAGAGATGTGATGTAGGAGTGGAAGACCACTCTGGTAAGTTATTCATGCCTTAATGATTTGTTTTATTCACTGACCTCTCCAATAGCTCCATCTCCAGACATGCCTGCACAAGGCAAAAGAGATCAGGGCCAAGCCCCTCATTGAATTGTGTGTGGTCAGCACCATGCAAGAGACAGGCCCACTTGTCAAGCAGTGAAAGGTGAAAGCAGTGATGGAACAACAGCAGGTGAAGGAGATGTGAGCAGCTGAGGTGAAGAAGGCCCAGAAGGAGGAGGTGGCAGCAGAGGTGGCAGTATCAGAGGTGGTGGTGGAGGCATCAGCAGTAAAGGAGATGCAGATAGTGGAGACAACAGCCATGGTGGATGGCCTGGCAGTTGTGGTGAAGGTACCATGGTTCAAGGTAAGTAATGGACCCATTGAGACAAAGAGGAGCTGACCCATTCATAGCACAAATGGTCACCTGGTGCTGAGGATAAGAATGGTGAGGACAAAAAAGTGGCTGGCCTGTCAAAGAAGGTGGAGAAGCTGCAGGAGATCCAGCACATGATGTCATGTACTCTATTCATGAGTACAAAGGTGGTCTGTGCCAGACCAGAAGGGCAAACATGTTTTGTCTGCAAAAAGCAGAAGGTGAAGTGTGGGTCTGCCTTAATATTGGCCATGTTGAAGATTTTTATCTTCAGTTTTGGTTCTGTGGCATGAGTGATGTAATTGTTGAATTAGACCATGAGATTCAGATAGTTGTTGTTGAGCTCAGTATTCTGCTGGCTTGATGTGGCAATTTAATTTCTGAGCTCAATGAAAAACTCTTCTAGCATATGGGCAGGAGTTTGGTGGCTGGGCATTCTCCCTCACTAAAAATCAAAGGCAAAAGGAGGCATGTAAATTGTTTTTTGAACTTAAGCATGGCAATGAATCGATGAGATAAGCTGGCTTTCAGAATATTGTTAATGGCAGAAAAGAAGAAAAGTAGAAAACAATGCAGGCTTTGAAATCTTTTAAGAAATATCTGAACTCATTGAGAAATTTCAATAGCTTTCTTTTTAGCTTTGACTTATTATCTCCTTCAGAGATGGAAATAAGAAAATATTCATTGATATTGTGTTTATCTCAAGTAGGAGAAATGTTTCCAACTACAGTGGGTGAAATGTGAAAATGTTCTAGTGTACAAATGGAGGAGAAGAACATCTTTGTGGGCCTCTCAGGTCAATAATATTTTTCAAGAAGAACATAATGGTACTATATAATGTGATCTTGTCAGAGTATAAAGTATATTATAGAAAGTTATGGAATGTTCTAGTAAGTTCTAGAATGTAACAATATATAACATTACCAGATTTCAGATCTGTCATGTGATCTGTGTTGTAATTAAGATGTGTTAAAAAATAAAGAAAAAGCATAACTTAATTATGAAAATTATAACAGATCTAGCCTTCTCAGTCAAAGCACTCAGCAGGTTTAGCATGGCATCAAAGGTGTGCCACTGGGAGGCAGTCAAAAAAGTACTTTAATATCTATAAGATACAGAGGACATGGATCTTCAATTTAACAGAAGGGTCATGAGGCTTGATAGGAATTTCCATAAATACTCTGATACTGTTATAATTTTCCTCAAAAATTTCTAATTAAGCTATGCTTTCCCTTCATCTTCTAAATCATTGTTAACTAACACTTAAAAAATTAACTTCAATAATAGATCATGTGACTTTCTCTTATATTCATAATCACATGACATCATACTCTACTAAAACCTTTCGCAACATTCTATATCAAATCCTATATAAAGAAAGCTATTCTAATTAGAAAAGTCACATGATGCATAGTCTGCTAGGCATGGACCATGTACTAGATTTATATTGCTGCCATTGAATGTTATGTTGTGATATTGTATGGACATTTTACACATTTCTTGAATTCTGCTATCTGGCCCACAAAGATGTTGTTACCACTGCAGATCTTGATCTCCTCAATAACACAGTAATACAATTCCATCAATACCATGAAGTATTCAAAACTATTGGCATGTTCAATACATTCTCCTTATTACAGCAACACTCCCTCATTTATTACCAGTTTCTCATCCAGCAGTTTGGGATCCTGAACAATTACTGAATTCAAACATGTCAATGTGATAAAGAACCCTTATCAGTACACAAATCACTATCAACCACTTAGCCTGATGCTTATCATCAATTAGTGACTTGATAACTTAATGCTGCTAGGCTCAATTTTCAAGTGTGCAGTATACCAGCTTGCCATGTAGAAGCTCTGATTGACAGAAGATCAGATCTATTTCAAGTAGTTGGTGTGTGTTATCAATTCATGACTCCTCAAGCTGCTTCTCATCAAATCACAGTAAATCATAACACCATGTAATGCACTCTAAATCAGCAGCATGATTCTCAGCCTAACTCCAAAGAGAAACAGACTGCAAGTCATCCAGATGATTCAGAAGACTTAAAAACTGTTGATGGGCCTCATGTTGAGGCTCATTTTCTTCTCACTCAGATCTCTTTGAAGTTGTGAATTACTAATATTATTTGCATGAAACTAATGCAAATCAAACAGAATGTAATCAAGCAAAGTCTGTATCATTCTTGGCAGTAGAATTAGCAATCCCACATCTTTCCCATCTCATATATAGCTTCATACATACACATATCCACTCAAATGATGACCAACCATGCAAACAATGTTCATTTTATCAGGGCAAATTTTCATGTATAACTCTGCCTCTGCTATCTCTTCTACATGCCAAGTGATGTTTGTGGGACAGGTGAAATGTGGCATGAGTGAATTCATGCATGCTCTAATTGGCACAACAGTGGCCTCCATTATGACTGTGTGTTTATAGTCACTAATTCTAATGCTGAGGATATGTGAGGCCTTGACGTCACCTGGATTTGAATATTCTTGGCCTTCCAATTCCAGAGAGGCCCCAAACAAAGACACTGAGATATGGATGGTCAAGCCAAGCTATATCATTGGCCAGCAACCCAGATATGCAGTCATCCATATTGGTGCAATCTTTCATGCAGCTCACCTTATCCCTGTATATGGCACAAGAGCCATGTCTATGGATGATATTCTTTCCAATGAATCATATGACCAATTCCATTTATTCTATGTCAACGAATATGCTGATCATCATTTTTTTGCCATCATTTTTTGAGCCATACACTACCCTCCCATGCTCCGCAGCACACTCCTGCACCTGTCTGTTGTTCCTGTTCAAGGCAAGAGCAGCAAGAGTAAGTGCCCCTAATTTCAAGCTGACTCTGAAGCCACTAACTTCAATATTTCAGCTCAGGCTGTCACTCTTTATCATTGCCACTGAATGGCAACCTGTTGTTACTTCTACCTGTCATTCCCATCCCAGACAAGAGTAGCAAAGATTATGGAGGAGTAAGGCCCCCATTCCAAGCTGCCTCCAAGCCCACTAACTTCAAAATTTCAATCCAACTGTCACTCCGGCCTGCCCCATTCATCAATCTATCATTGCCACTGAATGGCAGCCCTCAGGCTCTTCTGCCCTTCTACTTTTGCCTGCCATTCCCATTCCAGACAAGAGCAGCAAAGGTTACAGAGGAATAAGGGCCCCTTGTCCTGAGCTGCCCAAGCCCCCCAATTTTAACACTTCTACTTACTCTGTTCTCCAAGCTGTTGAGATTCTATGAATCAAACACTAGGTCTTATACTCTGTTAATACATGCAGACTGTAGTGATACTACACTATTCATGTTACTGTCAGAGTCAGATGGACAAACTCTGGTATAACTCCAGATCTCTGAAATTATCAGTAGAATCTTGGCTTCACCTCATGTGGTGTGCCTCATTTGATATGTGGTCCTGTATTTGCAGAGGGTCAGAGGTGCAGAGTTGAGTCAGAGTGACTCAGAGAAGAGTATAGGGGTGGAGAATTATCATTGGACTACAACAAGAGTCTGACATCAAGCTTGATATCAGAGTATGTCTAGCAGCTCTATTTGATATCATGAATGAAGTTGTTACAAAGGGTTCATACACTATATGTATATAATATGAAGGAAGTGAATGAGTAAGTATGTACTTAGCTGATTGGTAAGATGGAGTTCAGAGAAAAACATAACCAGAGTAGTGCACCAGATGTGCAGTTCACCAGAGCTGTGCTGCACAGAATCAGGGAAAGGTACAGAGCAAAAACTAAGCTAAATAGAGAACAAGAGTATGACATGACATATATACAGAGGTTCAGAGAGACAGAGATGCATAGTTGGTGCAAATGCACTGAAGGAAGGAGCAGAGTTGGTTCTGGAGAGAATGGAGTTGTCATGCATATGACAGTTACTAAAAATATAGGTCAAACCTAATAGAGAATTAATTAAAGTATAATCTCATTATACTTCTGAAGGATCAACTATATGATAATCTAGATGCACGCTTTATGACTTAGCTATGATGTTATCAGTCTGGAGCTTTCTATGCTCCACAACTGCTGTGCTGAGTTGATCTGGATTCGGCCTCACTTTTTCAAATATGTGAAGCAGAATGCCAGATTCTCTGATGTAATTCTGACATCATCAACCTTGTTTTAGATACATTACATACAGATACATACAGTTTTCTGAATGTATTTAAAGGCAATAAGCACTGTGACGTAATAATTACAAGATTCATTTTCTCTTGAGATCAAGCTTCTAAGAAGCTTACAAGGGATGATCTCATTAATTTTAACTTATCCAAACTTGATCACAAGAACTTTGATCTCTATCTCAGTGAGTATCCTCAGCCCAACTCTCCCTTCTCTTCCCTGTTTCAAAACTAAGTAAAGGGCAGAAGTGCCCACTACATGAATTAGCTGCATAGTGTAATGTAATAGCAAAAGGGCTTACCTCAGCTGCTGCTCAGGAGTGGCAAAAAAAACTGAGGAAATTCACAAGATAAAAAGAAAACTAAATACCTGTGGATGGAGGCACAATCACACCTTCTCCAGTGATCTATGTTATATCCTGTGTAATTGAGACAACTCTGACCTCCAGACCAACTCCACCAATGCCTCTGGTAACTTCTCACCAACTCCGGAACTCCTTCCCTCCAGACATACCTCAGATACCCTTATGTATTCTCTTCATTCTCTATTTAGTTTAGCTTTGCCCCTCTGATCCCTCCAATGCTGTGTAGCACAGCTCTGGCACTCAGATATCTGACCTCTGACTTACTATACCTACATAGCCTCCGACTTTCCTTCAACTATATATACTCCAACTATACTTTAGCCTGAATATTACCATAGACTACTCCTCCTATTTCTCTCTGAGTTTTTCTGATGCATCTCTGACCAAGAAGGCCATGACAGTGCAGAGACATGACACATAAGTCATGCATTGAGCCTTCACCCCTCTGGAGGTGACCCTCTGGACCTCCTGCCATCTCTGGCCATTTCTCCCCTTTGACCTACGATCTCCGACCGGAGTTTGAGCAGAGAAGATTCGGTCTTAACAATCTCTGACTTACTCCAACTGGAATAAGTCAGATTCTGTAGCTATCTGTCAAGGTGAAATGAGAAAACAGTGAGACTGTGTATCAAAGAAAACAGCAATGTTAAAAATGACAGATATTAAAAGGCATGTGCAAGTATGTAAGGGATGGTACCTGACTGGCCCAATGAGTATTGGTTTGGTCTGAGACCAACTCATCAACTCCATGTTGGAGCTATCACCTCCATTCCAGAGTTGGTTTGAGAGTATTGGAGAAGTCTGAAGAAAGGTTGCAAATCATGACTCTATGCAACAGAAGTACCATTGTACCCTCCTGTTATACAGTGAGCTCAAAAACCCTTTCCATGTTGGCCTCATATGCAGTGTGTGATGCACACTGCCTACCCCTGTGGGAATTTCGCTTAGCTTTGGTGGCGTTATAAATAGACCTTACTCCTGGTGATCTGAATGGTCCCTGAGCTATGTGATAGAATTCACACTGTACAGAGATATGGCAATTATAAAACAGTGATGTCATGGAAAGGGTTTTTGAGCTTTTGAATTGGTGACCAGGATCATGGTTATATAGTAGAATAATTGGTTTTATTTGCTTGGACACACAATGAAATACATGCCAATAGTATATCTGAGTTTAAAAAAGTTCACACACCCCATAATTTCTAACACTATTATGGTTAGATCCCTTTTTCTTAGTCAACAAAATTTTATTCTCTTTCTGCTTGATGGTGGCCAGTCTGGTGAAGCCATTGCCAAGCAAACTGATGTTAGCCCTTTTATGGTATCCAAACGTCACTCCAAGAGTTGTTCTACCCTTATCAAAGCTGTAGGAGGTCATACTTGCAAGCTTTTCCCTACTAATATTCACCATGCCCAACACATTATCACCTCTTGCAAAGCTGAAAATGCTGTTCAAGTGACCAAAGTCCTTCCAAATCTATAGGTAAAGGTCTCTATCCATTCTACCATCAATCTTAGTGTCAAGTTCCATACCCTCCCAAGTTATACAGTCCCACATCATCAAGAAACCACCACCAAATTTGAGTGTCTTTTGCACCAGCCTATCACTGAGCCCCTCACCTGCCTTTTTCAATGCCAATTTGCACCCATTTGATTGATTTAGGTCTCATCTGACCATATCACCTTCTGATCCTCCAGCATCCAATTCTTGTGTGAATAAGAAAAGTCCAAACAAGCCTTATAATATCTAGCAAAAAGAAGAGAACATTTGAACTTAATCACAATCTTCATATCAGATTTTTCCAAGTGAAGACAGACTGTACTGGTAGAGGGGGGTTGACAGATGGTGATGTTAAGGGTTTTGGTCACTTGAACAGCATTTTCAGCTTTGCAAGAGGTGATAAGGTGTTGGGCATGGTGAATATTAGTAGGAAAAAGCTTGCAAGAGTGACCTCGTACAGCAAATGAGGCCAACATGGAAAGGGTTTTTGAGCTCACTGTATCACAATGGAACATTTCAAGGAATACCCCAATGCCTCTGAGTTCCTGATATATTGTAGATACAATGATACATACAATTTCACTGATTGGGATGGTCTAGAGATTTTCATAGATTATATTGGAACCATAGGGAATCATTTGAGATGATGTGCCTAGGCATCTGTCTCCAGAAAAATATTAAAAAGTGAACATGTCACTTAGACACTCAAGCATACATATAGATACATGGCTAAACTACAGGTGATTAATATGAATGATAGGGAATAAGGCAAAATTACATAGGTGCAGACTGTCTAGAATGATATATAGTGAGACCAATATGTTCTAGAACAATTTCTAGACCATTCTAATCAGTGAAATTGTATGTATCCAGTGTGTTTTTATAAATCTCCTATCAACTTCTTTTATTTCTCACACATCTGGTACATTATTGTCGCTCTCCTGCTCTCATTTCAAATGCATACATTTCATAAACTTAGGTATATAATGTATTACATGTATTACACAACACTAGATACTTTCCCTGACAATATACACAATGATTAGACCGCTTTAAAAAATAGGAGGAAATATGACATATCACAATGGTACATTTCAAGGAATACTCCAATGCCTCTGAGTTCCTGATATATTGTAGATACAAGTATGTTCTACATGGATACCATTAATTAACAAATGGATGGTCCACAATTTTAGAGGATAGGGAGAGGAGGATATGCTTTTCTTCATATCATACAAGGAGCTCCCTTGGACTGTTGATGCTAGTACATACTAGATACACACGTGGACTACTCAGGATTAAATTTTCAGACTGGCATTCCCTTGAAAATAGATATATTGGATGCTTTTTTGATTTTTTGTCCATGTACAAACATCTACTGATATACAGCAAAGAATGATATAATTAGCGGTAGTAAATGTAATTACACACACATTATACTATTATAATTGATAATAAGAACATTTGATGCAGGGGAATGGATGGTGAAGCGGAATAACAAAGGGGATGTGTGTTTTAACAGAATGCCCAAAAATGGACATCTTTTGGATGTTAAGAAATTGCCGGCAGCATGTCCACTTTCAGTGCTTACACAATGTACTCAAAGTGTTGCCCATCTATGCATTATATAGGTATGTATCTGCATTAAAATTAGATCTGAGGAAAGAGGGCACTTTGCATCATGTTATTACTTAAATGAGAGTAGAATCTTGCATCATAATGACAGTATCGCCTGATGACTTGATCCTTCAAGTTGGATTGATTGGCCAGGCTGATTCAATTGCATGACAAAGTCTGGCAGACACATCAACAGATCCAAACTATCATGATCTAGCCCCCCCCAGGCCAATTGTGATGCACTAGCAAATGCACATCCTTGTCTGATATGGTCACTGCAATCTTTCTAGGACTCGTGAAAGATAGAACATGATGACAGGGTGTGATAGTGCTCTGTGATGTCTTGACATTAATGAACACCCCACATCATGTATGGGGTGGAAGCTCAAGAAACATTCTGCACTTTCCATGATCTTGATCCCTAAACTTGCCCAGTATGTCCCTTTTACAAATATGCTATGTCTGTCTGGTGTCTCTGGTGCTTTTCCTTTCCAGCCCCCACTCTGACCAGAGACTATGATAGCTTCTGGTGGTTGAGGCTTATCTCATTGAAGACAATCACAGTCTATCAGGTCAGAAGACATTGACACAAAGGAGACCCAGAGCTCCTGGAGTATACACCCAATATGATCCTGACAATCAAACATGTCAAGTCCTAGATTGTGTAATACTAATGACTGTGATCACAGGACAGAGCAACACAGGCACCTGTCACAAGTTGGCATCTATTATTTTCCTGTTCTCAGCCTCCGTATTCCACCATTCTATAATGCATCACAACTCTGCCATCAGCACATCAACCACATGGATTGTTTCAGCAGACAGGCCACTAAAGCTGAGACATCAGAGATGAAACAGTGAAGAAACAATAGTGGTGTTCACCTTGTGCTGTCACCATCATATCAGGTTTTCTGCAAAAGGGCTGTCATTTCATCAGTGATGTGAATACTAGCCACTGGCAGAGGGTTGAAGGTAGTATGAATCCTGAGTCAGATCTATGACAGAATGAAAAAAAGAAACACTTGTTTCCTTGGGGGTCTTCTGTAGATAGGTTATAGCAGTAGGCCAAGCTGTGACTGTTACATCTGACCCAAATGAGGGCAGGTGTAGAACCTTAGAAACTAAGGACTGAACTGTGGATGAAGTGGTGACAGCACTTGACAATGGCAAGATGTCCAAAGGGCCTTCCTACTAGCAAGATTCAGTGACAAGAGGTACTACCAAGTTAACAGTAAACAAGGAGTTTGCCTACTAATGAGGACAAATGATGAGGGGAACTACCAAGTTAACAGTGGACAAGGAGTTTGGCAGCTTATGAGGACTTCCCACTTAAGGGTGGTTGACAAGGAGACCTCTAGGCGAGGTTGACGATGGAGACTTCCCACTTAAGGGTGGTTTACAGCGGTTTTGAGCAAGAAGGTATTAAGGCTACCCTTGAGCCTGTATCATGGAGTGGGAACACCAATGTCTTCCTATGGCAATGATACAAGGTGGGAGGTAAAAGGTAAAAGTGAAAGGTGAAAGGTGAAAGATATGACTAGACTAAGGTTTACATGAGCAATGACATGGGTTTATATATGTAAGGGAGTTCAGGGCAGGCATGAAATGTAAAGAAATATGATGGAAGGAATTGCTGACAGAGCAAGTGGAGTGGAATCACATGGAATGTGATAGAAACAGACAATGAGTAATGGTATCATAGTCAACAATGAAAAGAAAAGAATGTCCAAGTTGGGACTTATACCTGTGCATATGTAAGCAATAGGTGAAAGAAAAAGCATAGTACAGGATAAATTGTAACAGTGATAAGGAACTGTATATTGCCAGCCCCAAGCTTTGCCATTTGACTGGACTCTGATCCTACATCAACAGAAGCACAGGTTTGACACACCCAAAAACGTGCTCGGCAGAGTGGAACACCATGGAAAAAGATGTCATCATTCTGAACACCTCTGGCATGCTTGATCCATGAGTGACAGTTTGAGTGTGACAGACAGTCCTGGCTGATTCAACCACACTGTGAACAGTGCATGGTCTTGACTCTGGGTACTATCTTTCAACTGGTATTGCAAAATGGTGGGGAGCTGCAAATCTGTGTCTAACTCACACAACATTACACCTGTGGCAGAAAGCTTGTATATTTGAGATTCCATACTATCTATTAACATGGCTGTATTTTTTTCCCAGATGAAAATACATGTGCTTGTTGTCCAGCATCTCATTTGCAACTCATGGCCATACTTTTTTGCATTTGATTGTCAGGGTAGGATCCAAATCACAGTAAAAAAAATCAAGGCATTTTTCTCTTGAAAGTATATAACATTATCTGACTGTTCATCATATTTTTCAGGTAGAACAACCACTGATGCAGGGTAGAGAAATCCCCCAAAGTCATCGTGCATCATGTGTGACACTGCTGAGTGGACACAGCAGAGCCTAAAAATCTCTTAGTGGAAATCCCAGGATTGGCATGTCAGAGATCAATTGGATGCTATGTCACAGTGTGACATCACATTGGAGTGCAGGTGGGAAGTTTTGCAACTCCCCATCAGTTTCATCTCCTGTGCTGGCACCACTCTGGCAACCTCAATACATCATTTCAAGTGCCAATTTTATTTTGACAATGCCTTTCACTTAGCTCTTTGTCTATCTATGCAAATTTTTAATTTTATTGTTCTGACAAATGTTGATATATTTGCAAGTGGTTTGCAGATTTTGCAACACAAGTCAAAAGATGGTAATGCTTTCACAGAATTGATATGATGTTGGATGGACCTTGAAGAGGATAAATATGTGCATATTAGTAAGTACTGTGCAGTGCTGAAGGGCAGCATACAGATATTGTGTGAGTACATTTCCATGAAGCAACATATTCAAAGAAAGAAAGAGACAATAAGATGTCCTGGAAGATATTGAGACCACATCACTCCATCTAGTGCTGAGGTGCTTCACTGGTTTGTAGAAAATGATAAGTGAAGGAGTCAGTGTACAGGCAAGAGAACCCATGATGCCAAGCATTCACCTCATTGACATTCTTTGGCCATGTGTCACCAGCTCAGCTGGTGCTGGTAGTGGGGGCTCCACCCCCCACACCCCCTGGCTGTGAGCTTAACATCATTAGTCATTACAGTAGCAATATATATTCTGTGAATTATAACATCTTGTTGAGTTGTGAAACTGACTGATTTTATCTGACATACTTTTTCTGTAACAGAAGGAATAAAAAGTGTTCTAAATATACAAAACAACAAACAGTGAAAACAATATTTGTAGTTTTGGTATTCTCATCATCTGAAGAAAATATCACATTTATGCAATGAGGATGAGTACAACAGGAAAGTGCAAGTGTGATGTTAGAAAAAATCATGTGAATACAACTATCAATAAGTAAATCTATGTTTAAAAGAATTTTATGACAGATTAAAAGCTACCTGCAATGTGTTATTCTTTTTCCAGCAAAATGTATGCATACAGAAAGAGGCTAGACTCTATATATCAAAAACAGTGTCTATCATGACCAAGGGGCCAGAACTGCCTGGACTATATACATAATTACAGGAGTGAATAGATGAAAGTAAGAATTCATGGTAGTTGTTACTACCCAAAAAGTTGGAAGAACAATCGAGAGAGAATGAGATAATAAAAGGTGAACTGAAATATGTGGAGTACTCATGAAAACACTAACATGGAAGGTTCCACCATAACTTCATTGAAGACAATCAAGTGAGGAAAGGAGATGTTTGAAAATCTGAGAGAATGCTTGAAGTTAGGATTTGGCATGTATGTGACTATATAAGTACAGGATGTAGTATAGAAAAGATCCAAGGTGTCAGTGATAAATACAAAGAACTTTTTCAAGGCCTGGCCAATGTGACAAAAGTGACCAAATGTAACTAACAAAGCAACTGGACCAATAAATACCCTGAACTGATAAAGTTACTTGGCTAACAGTTGCCAGACTAACAAAACTGCTGAACTAACAAAGTTTCTGAATCAACAGAGTTGCTTGACTAACAGTTGCTGAACTAACAAAACTGCTGAACTAACAAATTTTTTGAATCAATAGAGTTGCTGGGCTGACAGTTACTGAACTGACAGAGATTCTAAATCAATAAAGTTGCTGGGCTGACAAAGTTGCTGGGCTGACAAAGTTTCTGGATCAATAGTTGCTGGACTAACAAAGTTTTTTTGGAAGGATGGTAGATAGCAACACACAACAACAATAGTATGCACAATTATCTAACATGCCTGGCATCTGCAAGCAAGCAAAAGCAGCAATGCTCATGTTAGAGGCATGATTGAAATGGAAATAAATGGTGTATATTCTAAGTAAAAAGGTAATGGACTTTTTTGTTTGAAACACACTGGAGCTTCCATTAAATTTTGCTTGTGATATGCAGTTTTTCTGCCAGCTCTTGTATGAGTGGTTTCTAATATGTATGTAGACACCAAATAATCATCCTTTCTTTTCTTTTTTCTTTACCTGAAAAAAAATAAAATGAACATAACAGCTCAAAAATATGTCTAATATTCACACAGTGCAATAGAATATTCTAGTTTCTCAATAATTTCTTATTGCCTTGATGGCATGTTCAGGGTTGCAGCTTGGTGATCAAGTTATATTACAATGCAATGGTGTTATCCAGAAACAATTTGTTAGAATAAAATTTGTTTGTGCATTTATACCCTTCAATAACTTACAAATGGTTTCTACAGGGCTGCAGAAGAAGACCCTGAGTTCAATTGCAATTGCTCAAGTGCACCTTAATTGAAATTCGGAAGTAGCAGCTCTGTATTAGAGCTGATAATCTTATATAAAGCAATATATTATATTGTATTACTTGAAAAGGCTTGGATCATTATTTGATTATATTGGTATAGTACACAGAAGGCAGATAATTTGATGTCCAATGACCCCTCAGAAACAGTTATTATTAGATATGCTGGAACAACTTTGTGCAGACATAGCCATTAACAAATCCGCTGTTGAGTAAAGAAAGAAACAACTTTACAACCTATTTACTTTGATCTGTCAGCAGAACTTATCTGAAATAGAAAGAATAAGTTGGGCAAATTTATTTAGGACAATGAGAATAAGTGAGTCCTGCTAACATACATATTAAATTACATATGTAGAACAACTTTTGAACTATGTTACCACTTCACAGCAAAAATCTTGAAGGTGGAATTTGCTTATAGCTATGTCTACAATAATTTGTCCAGGCATATAAGATGTAAATCACAAAACAGGCATTTTTTCAATTGGTTGGAATTTCTTTTGAGTCACACATGGTGACAATGCTTTGATAATGAATACTACTAAATAAAGTATTTCATGTATATTTACCATCAGGTAGTTTTCATAATGTAATGTCCAGGAGAGAAATCATGAATCATGAATTTTAAAAAGCACTATTTCTGAATCAATAGAGTTGCTTGACTAACAGTTGCTGAACTAACAAAACTGTGTTGCATCTCTGCATTGTCATGGCCTTCTTGGTTGGAGATGCATCAGAGAGGACCAAAGAGAGATTAGGGAAGTGGTCTAGGGTGATATCAGGCAAAAGTATCTACATACAGAGTTGAAGTATATATTGTTAGAGGGAAGTCAGAGGCTATATAGATATGTAAGTCAGAGATCATATATGTAGGGGCCAGAACTGTGTTCTGGTCCAGGAACAAACCAGAGCTGTGCTACACAGTGTCAGAGAGATCAGAGGGATGAGACTAAACTAAATACAGAACAAGAAAAGTATATAACATTATCTGATGTGTGTCTGGAGTGATAGAATTCCCGAGTTGATGAGAAATCACCAGAGGGATGTGCAGAGTTGTTCTGGAGGTTGGAGTTGACTCAAATGTATGGGATATGACAGATATACACCATATTTCCATTTCAACCATGCCTCTAACATAAGCATTGCTGCTTTCTACTTGCTTGCAAATGCCAGGCATGTTAGATAAGTGTGCATATTATTGTTGTTATGTGTTGCTATCTACCATCCTTTCAACAAAACTTTGTCAGTCCAGCAACTTGACTGATTCAGAAACTTTATTGGTCCAGCAGTTTTGTTAGTCCAGCAACTGTTATTTCGGCAACTTGATTGATTCAGCAACTTTGTTGATTCAGAAACTCTGGCAGTTTAGTAACTGTTGGCCCAGCAACTCTATTGATTCAGAAATTTTATTGATTCAGCGGTTTTGTTAGTTCAGCAACTATTAGTCAAGCAACTCTATTGATTCAGAAACTTTGTCATGGGTTCTCTTGCCTGTACACCGACTCCTTCACTTATCATTTTCCACAAAACAGCAAAGCATCTCAGCACTAGATGAAGTGATGTGGTCTGCCCAACAACATGAAACTGAGTGGTTTGAAACTCAAATTTGGACCTGTGCCCAAAATGTTCAACACAACCCATAGTATTGGTTGGTTGTTGCCAGACTCAATGATGTTGCCATGACAGATGATGAGGATCAGCTTTCACTTGTTGTCATGTTTGAGCTGCACCAGCAAGTCAATTGTCTGTTGAAGCAACACATTGCCCACAGTCATGGTATAGCAAAGCACTTGAACAGATCATGAACTTGTCACAATCTTCAGCTGCCCTCACTGTGCTAAAGTCAATCAATGTGATCAACTTGAACCCATGATGGCCACCATCATAATCAAGAGTACCAACAGAATGTATTCCAAAAGTAGACACTGCAGTGAGTTGTGATTGTCTACCATGCTAATCAAAAGACAGGTTACAGAAGGTCATTTTTTGCATGGCCAACACCCTATGCCAGTGACCCAGGGCTGATCTGCCTGATGGAATACACACCTTCGATTAGCTGCTGCCACAGTACTATGACCAGTGCATGCATACAACTGACATTCAATTGTGGATTGATTGTATATGCTAAGGTGCTCCTGGACATGTGTGGCAATCTTGACAGCACATGAATGATGTGAGATGATTGAGAAACTGGAGGCCATCAGCCCAGGGAGCATGAAAAAGCAGACACCATGTATGATTCTCCCACTTGGTCTTCTCCCTCACTGATTTGCTGACTCTAGTTCATGCCCACATCTGACAAGGGGACATTCACACCACCAACAAGTGATGGCTGAGTGAGTTAGTTGGGCTGTTCTGAAGTAAGCTGCACCACAAATGGGCTGATCATAGAATGATCAGATTGTGAGGGTCATGTGGTTCTGGTTGCTTGATGAAGCTGTGGATGTGCATGCCATTCTCTAAAGGCTGGTGATTGGGTGTGCAGATAAGAAACTTGTTTTTCCGGCACATACATCTCCAGCCTTAGATGAGCTGTCCCAACCTTGATTGCATTGTCATCTACTGCTGATCAGGTATGTTGGTGCAATCAGCTGATTCAGTAGTTCCTCTTTCTGTTCCTGCATGTGTTTTGTTAATGCCAACATTGACTGACTCAGCCAACTTGTCCTGTGCATCTCATTCCTTCCACTGGCAGTTGCACACTAGCATGCAACCCATTTGCAGTTGACCACAACTTTCTCATGTGCAAGCTTGGCTTTTCTCATTGTCCACAAACAGCATGTGGAATGTTGATGTTGGGATCAAGTCATCACACATCAGGAATTCCAACATTTTGAAGGGCTTAAAATACATTTGAAAATGTAATATAACATAAAATATGTTCATAACCATTCTGAGTGCATTTATATATTTTATTTTCCCAAACTTTTAAATATTGGGTTGCAGTTTATATGGCAAGCAAAATTTCGGATGCATCAA
>JBBPTO010000836.1:0-21603 GCA_038094155.1 Pulveroboletus cf. aberrans | reverse complement strand
GGTTCTTCACTGCCCACTGATCAACGATTCATCAGCCCCTGGCTGCGGACCACTCGGTGGCATGAACATGCAGAAGAGAGTGGCCAGTCCACAGAAGCCCTGCGTGGAGAGGTGGCACTGCCAAGACTGCCCAAGGAGGAGCCCTACTTCAAGAATCTGCAGATGTTGATGATCCACTACTATGAACGGGCGGTCCATCTCATTGACAGCACTGAGGAACTGACTCTGCAGCGACTCAACTCTCCAGATCCAGTGAAAAGGTATGTGATCATTCAAAGGAGAAATGGAACTTCATCGATGAACATCCTTTGCAGTGGCATCTCCAACACCCCCCTTCACAAGCACATGCTGGAAGGCACTCTGAAGCAGTACATCATGCCGGTGGTGTGTCTTCTAACCATGCTTCTGCGTAAAGCATGGTTTGAAGAAGAGTCTCTCACTGTCCTCCTTGGTGATCTGACGGACATCCTTCAAGAAGACAATGAAGACTCTGAGATTGCGGTGGAGAAAATTCACCAAATTTTGCTGCTGCTGTGGACCACAGCATGGAAAAACAAGGGAGGGTTGAGATCGAAACACATAGCAGATCCCACAGAGACATGTCTGGCACAGCTCACGCTCAACCGGGATGGATCCTTCAAGGAACCCCATCAGGTCACCCCTCTGATTGCCAAGCTGCAGTACTGCATGCGACTCACATTCCTTAAGGAGATTAGAGAGAGATCGATGAAAGATTCAGATGATGAAGTCACTGAGACCTTGGTGTGCGACACCCTCCAGCCTTGGTTCACAGAAAAGAATTACTCCACGTTCGCTCGCCTGCGTTCACTGCAGCACAGGGCTTCAGCGCTCGCATATGAAACGATGGGCTTGCCTCGAATCTGGTGGACAGATGACAAGAAGTGGATGACCATGAAATACAAGGGCCACTCCATTGCCTTTGCGGATGTGCAGGCCATGTTTCAGGACATGGAGAATGACCTGGTGAAAGCATGGGAAAATGGAGTGCTGAGAGGACTGGCACTGCGTGTGGAATCTTGCATGGAGGTGGTGGATGATCCAACCAACAAGGAGGTGGGGTACTCCTTTCTTTTTGATGTGAGAAATGCATGCTTTCAAGACCACACAAGACTGGGACAGGCAGTCATCCAAGGTCAAGAGTGCTTTTCCGAATTTCTGCTGCAAGATGAATCTGAGCGGCTGGTGTGGAATCGAACTGCTCTGCAAGGATGGCTGCAAGACTATGCAGAGATGCAGAGACTGCTGTTGGTCCGTGCAGAGATGCTTGGAGGGGCACCCGCTCGAGGCACAGAGCTCACTGCGATGGTGTATCGCAACACACGGACGCGTCCAACGTGCAACCTCATGATGTTTGGAGATCATGTGACACTCCTGTGTCAATACTCCAAGACGAGCTCGCTGACAGGACAAGACAGACTTATTCCTCACAGCCTGGATGCAGTCACCGGGGATGTTCTTGTTCAAAGCCTGGCCATAGCTCGACCCTTTGCGCAGTTCGCCGCCAAAGTATGCTTTGAGGATGAGAACATTGCTCGGCACTACAGAGAGCTGCTTTTCGTCAACTTCAACCGACCTTTTACCTCGGAGGACCTGTCGAACATCATGGCCAAGTACAGCCTTCCACGAACACAGATGGCATTGACGATCCATCCATGGCGTCACATTCAAACGGCATGGAAGCGCAAGTTCAGATGTGCCATGGAGGACATTGCAGACATGGAGGAGGGAAATGAGAAGGACGTGGAGGCACTACAAGCGGGACATGCACGCACAACAGAAAATCGCATCTATGGACTCAGCCCACAAAGCTTGGCTGGAGCGCCAGAGGATGTGCTGCCTCTGTTTTTGCAGGCGAGCAGCTCTTGGCAAGAACATTGTCATGTGGCACCAGGAGGCAAGGGTCTGTCCTATCAGCAAGCAAGGGCAGACCGTCAGCATTTTCGACAGAATCCCATTGAGCACACAGTGCGTGGAGCAAGAGGAAGTCAGGATCATCACACCATCTCGGAAGAGATGGTTGATCGCATCGCTGACAGAGTGATGGAATGCCTTGCTCCAACATTGCAGCAAATTCTGCAAGCAGTGTCTGATTTGAAAAAACTGGACAACGATGACGAAGCAGCCAGCCACCCTGTTCAAAGTGAGCAGCATCCACCCCATCTGCAAGCATTTCCTAGAGGTGCTGAATGACTGACATGCAGATCGTGCTGCCACCACTGATGTGCCACTTTTGAATCAGGCTCTTGAGGTGATGCGAAGGCTGCTCGGAAATGACAAGGCAGACTGGAAGTCATGGATGCAAAAGGAGGCAATGCGATCGACGCTGGAAGCACAAACGGATGTGATCGCCGTGCTATCCACCGGTGGAGGAAAGTCGATGCTGGCGATCGTGCCAAGCATTCTGGAAAAGACCAAGACGACCATCCTCGTGGTTCCTCTCAACTCCCTGATCATGGACTATGAACTTCGATTGGCACGCATGGGAGTGGCACATCAGACATACAAGACAGGGGATGATCTGAATGTGCATCAGAGCCTGATCATGGTCTCTGCAGACATGTCACAGACAGCAGAGTGGCGAAGTGCGCTGGCGAACCTTGCCCGATGTAGAAAGATATCACGCATCGTGGTGGACGAGGCCCACATTCCGTTGACCACCAAGAGCTATCGGAAAACCTTGCAGCACTTTTACGATGTGCGCTCTGAGGCGGTACAGCTGGTGCTGCTAACAGCCACACTCCCTCCCACCTTTTTGTTGTCAGCCAGAGAGACGTACCAGCTGCTGGCGAACATGACGGTCCATCGGGAGAGCACCAACCGCCCAGAGCTTCGATTCGTGCTGGAAAAAACAGAGTCAGAGTCAGAGCTGGTGAATTGTGCCATACAGATTGTCGAGAGGGAGGCGCAAGCTTGGCGACCGAAGGACCGTGCCCTGGTGTTTGTGCCGTCCATCAGCCTATGCATGGACTTGGTGAAACGCACGGCATGGCATCACTATGTGGGAGACAGGGAGATCATGGATGAAGAGGATCGGCGGCATGCACATGCTGCATGGATGGCAGGCAAGGGAGGCTCGGTGATGGTGGCCACTTCAGCGTTCAGCACTGGCAATGATCATCCTCATGTGCGTTTGGTGTTGCACGTGGACAAGCCATTCGAGATGCTGGAATACATTCAAGGACAGGGAAGGGCTGGACGTGATGGAGAGCCTGCTGTGTGTCATGCTCTGGTTCCCAGAAAACAATGGAAGGAAAGCAGAAAGACGGACCTGCTGGACAAGGACAATGAGCAGGCGCTGATTGATCACCTACATCTGTATGGAAGCAAGCGCTGCCTGCGCTATGGAACAACGTGCTATGTGGACGGTGTGGGAATTGGCTGCTTGGAGGATGCTCGCAACCAGCGCTGCTGTGTGTGTGCCATGGATCCAAACCACCGTCCTGGAGACATTCAGATGGCAAGCATGCCTGGTACATCCAATCAAAAGAGATTGGCAGCAGGAATGGAAAGCTCAATGCCAGACACATTTGAGGAGGCTAGAAGTCGAGCTGACCGACTCAGAGCACAGAGAGTGTTGAATGGTCTGGGAGAGGCAGAGCACATGCAGCGAGTTCTGCGGGCAGTCCAAGGAATGTGTTGCATCTGTCTGATATGCATGCCGAAGGAAGAACCTCAGCGACACCTTCTCCGTCAGTGTGGCATGCTGGACTGGGGGGAATACAAGACATGGAGGCAGAAGCTCAAGTATGGGAGACATCATCAGAAGATCTGCTATGTATGTCATGTTCCACAGATCAACGATGTTCTGCATCCCACCTTTGTCAAGGCAAAGAAGGGCGGGTCGGGAGTGATGTGCGAGCATGCGGATGTCATTGGACCAGTGGCATTTGCAGTACATCAGAATGCCAGGTTGAGGCGGCAGGCCGAGCTACACTTTGACACACAGTGGGAAGGGCAGCTGGACTCATTTGCAGGATGGCTGATGGGGGTGCCAAGAGAGGGAGGACACAGCAACCTGGTGGACCTGTTCATGTGGTACATGGAGACCGAGCAGAGGGCACTGTGGGGCAGTGACACAGAGTGAGACGTGGTGTGGCGACCAAGGATGAATGAAGGGGGCATGGCTAGATCATGTAATCTGTTTCTGACTGTGACCTATTTAAACTTGAAACATGACTTGAACTGAAATCACTGCCCAAGCACAAGTGGTGACACAGAGTGAGACACAGTGCGGCGACCAAGGATGAACAAAGGGCACATGGCTGTATTATGTAATCTGTTTGTAACTGTTATCTATTTAAACTTGAAACACAGAGCGGCTATGCTGGAACACAACTTGAACTGAAACCGCCACCTTCCCGTTATAGTTAAAACAGTACAAACATTGACAAATACTACCACATGGCTGTAAGCAGTGCTAACAAGTTTGAAAAAAAAAAAAAGAGATTTGCTAATATTTCTTTCAATGTATCAAAGCAAATCACCGATCTGGTAAGCAAAAAAAGCGAGCGCAGTTCGGCGCCAGAACATGCATGACTGACAGACAGACACAGAACATGGCTGTGATTCAAGAAGGGCAAGAAACCACCCAGGTAAGCCATGTTACATGATTTGGCATCTAAACATGCATCATATAATAAATATTTAGAAGGAAACCACCGATCTGGTAAGGAAAAAAAGCGAGCACAGTTTGATGCCAGAACATGCATTACTGACTGACAGACACAGAACATGGCTGTGATGCAAGAAGGGCAAGAAACCACCCAGGTAAGCCCTGTTGCATGATTTGGTGTCAAAACATGCATCATATAATAAATAAATAAATAGACCACCACCATCACAGAGCTTTCATCTCAGGTAAGCAAGCATGACATGTTATGTGGAATGAGCACAATTCGACGCCCAATCATGCTCAAAGCAGGATGCTGCTATGGAGCGACCCACGTCTGAGGTAAGCACTGTGAATGCATGGATGATGCAGGCATCGTTCGGCGACTAAAGATGCTTACCAGGGAGCGAGAACATCAGAAGAGGTAGTAGAGATTGACCCACAGGCAATGATGGAAATTGATGAGGCAAGTGATGAACCTCATTCATTCCATGACATGCCCGATGACCAGACTATCTATCAGAGCAACCATGAGCAACGACAGAATCAGGTATGTGCTCACAAAGATGAAGGATGCATGATGTGGGGCCGAATGTTGACTCTCAATTTGAAAAAGGCCAAGTCGATCAGAGACAAGAGCAAGAAGGATGATGAGAGCAAGAAAAAGGACAAGACAGAGAAGAAGGGCAAGGGCAAGGAGAAAGAGAAAAAACCCAAGGTAAAGAAAGCTTCATCACTTCTGGCGTCGTTCAGCGACGAGAGATGCATGCAGTGGCTGACCATCCATCAAACAGAAATCCAACACAAAGGCATCCAAGTTTGTACGTGATCATCACTGGCTCACATTACAAATGTGTTGACATGCCACCAGACTTCGGGAGTGGAGGAGTTGCACAAGGACGAAGTGCAAGTCTGGTTGGAACGCATTGATGGGCTGATCGAGGGAGCCACTCTTGGATATGGATTGATGACGATCATGGACGATGATGATCTGGGACGTGGACCACGTTTGGAACGGCAACAGATCAATCTGCAGAACATCGACGACCAGTTCATGAATGCCTTCATCGATGGCGTTCAAACACACGGACTGCAAAACAGAATAATGGAAAATGCTCTGGCTGTCGGTGTGCACGTATCTGACATCGATCTGGGCTCTCTGCTGCCTGTGCAGTCAGGCATGTACACAAACCGTGTGAGATGGGAGCCAGAGGCGATGCGATCGACATCATTACTCTACAATGGCAATCACCGCTTTACGTACATGAGATATCATTCCAACGTGCGCAAAACGTACCTGCAGCGAGAAAAGGCTCAGGAAGAGCTGGCGAAGAACCCATCTGGAGGTGACCTGATGAGAGGACTGCAGGACGTGGTCAATGACGCCAACAGAGTAATCATTGAGAATGGTGTTTGGCTGGTGAGGTTTGTTGACCGAGGTGCGTCACCGCATCACGCCGATGATGCATTCATTCCTGAGCCAAGCATGCATGACAGGCCAGGTGGAAGGGCATGCACATCGCGCGCTCATCGAACAACGTCTGGCCGAAAACAAGCTGTTGCCGACACACCAGGACAATGATAACGATGCACTCCACACCCTGCTCAACATTTTATTGCACACGCAAGACGAAAAGGCCCGAGATGAATATATCGAGCTGACACTGAAGACGATCGCTCCCAACAGTGATCTACACAAACTTCTGACGAACAGAGGATTGTTCTGGAGCATGTTCCCTCTATTTCGCTACGAGCATTTTAGAGCACGGGACAACCAATACAGCGGTCTCAGCATGCGCAACGCGAGCGCATGGCGTGGCGTCATCAGCAGTGTACGTCAGTCCATTTTTGCATTGATTCTCTTTCTGACATTGATGATGACACACAGGCGATGTCTTATGTGATGGATCTCACAGGTCCCATCATAGATTTTCTTGCTGCCCCGATCGAGTTCAAGGACGTTGGCAAAAATCAGCCAACGAGGAGCATGGCGGAGGACGCCTATGAGCGTGAATATCGACGGCACGAGTTGGCATTGACGCGAAGAACATCCACAGAGGCATGCACAGTCCTGGACAGTCTATATTTTAAAGACTGGACAGAGCAATACTTGAAGCTTTTTCAACCCCGAGGTGCGACAAAGAAGTGTCATCAGATCGAGTTCTTTGCAGCCAGCGAAGAAAAGGAGAGAAGGATTTATGTGGACCTCATGAACGAATATTGGGTCAAAGTCATCATGGCTGCAGAGGCTACCCAGGCAGCATGTCTCAACCGGGTGACGAACACACCGGAACGAGACATCATCATCAGGTCGATGCCTGCAAAACTCAAGGCCATGCAGCATGGCCTCATGGACAGACTCTATCCTGATCGGCTAATGCAGTTTTGGCCAGTGCCGAACAAAGTATTTTTGGCAAGTCTTGGAGAGATGCTGCTCAGCATTTCCTCAGCCATAAAGGAGGTAGGCCATCATCATCATCTTTTCTTTTCACGTGCATGCATGCACTCGCTCATCACCACCACTCAGATCGTGCTCTGGGTTGAGCCGTTGGCGGTCGTTGGTGTCCATCAAATTCCATCCCCAGCTGGATACGAAGACTATCTGAGTGCCTTGGCGCACTTCTTGCAACACAAACTAAATGTGTCTGACATCCATGTGGTAGGTTGTCTGCATCTTTTGGCGTCGTATCATGTTCATTCATGCATGCATTCAAGATTTACAACTATCTGTGGACCCACCGACGCCAGGTCCTGATCAACTTCCAGTCGTGCATGAATGTCACCGAGAGCCTGATCAATGTTGACATGGACTCGCTCAAAAGCAAGTCGTTCCATGACATCATCGGACAGTACATCAAGGACTGTCGGACGACTGTGCTGAAACATCACAAGGGATTGACGGTAGAGTCGGGAAATGTAAAGCACGTCGATCTGCCAGTCATGGCACCACTTCCAAGCACGGAAGACATGACCAACGACCAGATCTACATGCTGGACGTTGTCACCGAGTCTCTGATGAGGACTGCATTTCGCTGGCTTGATGCTGCTAAAGTCAAAAAGCTGGAGACATTGATGACAAAACTATACATTCTTCATGCCAGCAACAAACGGAGAACAGAACTGTTGGCAACGACCAGTGGTTGGGCAGTACGAACCTTTTTGCAAAAGGTCTTGAACCAGTGGGCAGAGGAAAAGGGTCTGGAGGGGGGGTATCAGTGGCAGGATGGCGTTCAGACACGTCCCAAGAAGGACGACAAGACAAACCCTGCCATTGACAAGGCTGACGAACCATCCAGGCTGGGAGCAACAGAGACCCAAGGAAATCGAAACGCCAGACTTCAGTCCTATCTGGAGCTTCGACAGACGAACCACAACAAAATGAAGCAGGTGGTTCAGCTTCTCATGTCAGAAGATCTTGGCCTCGGATTCAGCCAGCAGACCATTCGAGAGGTGGACACTGTTGTCCGACAATTGTTGCCAGTGAGTTTTTTTCTTTTCAGCACATTGCGGCGTCGAATCATGCTGATGGGCCTTCAGATCATGCAAATGGCCTCGGAAGTGGCCGTTCATCGAAGACAAAATCCAGAAGTGGATTTCGACGGGAGCAACATCACCATCCAAGAGCTCGAAGAGCTCTATCCCACCGAGCTCCCCCAGAAAATGAGCATCAAGATGAACCAGGCATGGAGAAAGCGTGCCAATGGATCAGACCTTCAAGCACTCACGTCAGTTCCAACCTACAAGGATGAGGCGACGAAAGCATGGGAGATGGAAAAGGCCAGAAAGGAGGCTCTGAAGCTTCGTGAACAGACACGCCGGGAGGAACACCACAAGGTCAAGGTGTTCTCGATACGAGGAGCACGGCAGGCCAAGGTCGTTGCAGCACAGAAAGCACAACAAGATGAGCAGAACAAGGGTCAGAGTATTTCTTTGGATCAACAGTGATCATGATGAATGCTCAACCATCCCTTTTGCAGACAAGTTCAAGTCCAAAGAGGTCATCGAGGACAGCGATGCTGAACTTGATGGTCCTTCTTCTTCTGCCATCGGTGGTAAGCTTTGTCTAGGTCTATCTGTGACCAGCATGTCTTGGCGTCTAACCACGCCTCTCACATTCACAGGGATCATTGGTGCACAAAAGCGTGGCATGAACGACAAGGATCAGACCAAAGAATGCCAAAGCATGATGAGCACCAAACGACCTCGTCTGAACGTGGAGCTGACGGAAGACACTGACGTGGAGATGGCAATTCTGGGTGTGTCACCATTCATGACCATCTTTCATCCTTCTCACTCTAACTCTCCTGGTCACACAGATGAAGATCCTTCCAGCACGTTCCGATGGCGTTCATATCAAAAAATCATCGAGGATGAAGATGCAGATGCACTGACAATGATGCCAGCCATGCTGGCACTGTTGTATGCGACGGTGGACTTTGTCAGACATGTCGCACCAGAGGACACCCAGCTGGAGCAAGTCATTCAAGCTGTGAATGATGCCACAGTTCCTCTCACTGCCCGAGAAGCTCTGTCACTGATGGAGACCTTGCGAGATCACCGACATGCCACAAAATACATCAACAGGGCGAAAGACATGTTGGAGGAAGACGAGACGACAGCAATGAGGTTGTCCAAGTATTACGAGGTCATGCACTCCCTGCTCTAGTCAGTAGATTGATTATGTAAGCAGCCATGACCAACATGTATATAAACGATTCGAGCATGGATAAAACACAGCTTTCACTTCTTGTCCTTGAATCATCACCTTCCCATTTGAGAAATATATAGAAACAAGCATAAATTGAAACAAACAAATAAAAACAAAAGTCTTCCAAGGTTCGCCGCCAAATCATGGATGAAAAAAAGATGCAGGCAAGTCAAACCATGTCACACATTTCATGATCATGGAATAAACATGACGATGCACCATCAGTCAATCGATCCAAACTTGGCCAAGGTATGTCTTGCTGACATGACCCTCTCCCTCTCTTTCTGAACAAGGAGATGTTGACTCATCAGAACGGAAAAAAGATGATTGCCAGTCATCTTCGTTTGATCAATTCACTGGTCGAGGGCATCATGACACCAGAACTGGGTTTGATCGATGACGACAAGGTCACGCCAGAGTTTAAGCAAGCGTTGGAAATGTTCCTCACTGTACGTTCCAAGCTTTGCCGTCAGGCTTCGTCGTCAAACCACGCTTGCCACAGGCTCTCTGTCATCAGTCAGTCAAACAGGTCAAGCGAAAGCTGGGCATCAGGGACACAACACCATCATGGCTGATGGCCAAGCTGGGTCATTACCCCAGCATCAAAGACTACAAGGTGGCAACACTCGCAGAAAGCAAAGCATACTGGAATGGTGATGACCAAGAGGATTTAGAGTCAGAGTCCTTGCAGGAAACACAAATCAAGGAAGAAGAAGAGCAAGTGATGAGCAGCAGTTTTGACCATCTCAGCCTGAAATCGATTTTGCCAGGCAAGTCAATTCAACCCATTTTTCTTCCCTTGCACGTCAACATCAGCCCATTTTGAACTTGCAGAGTCGTCCTCATCCATCGTGATCAAAACTGAAGAGGTGGACGATGGAGACACATTCATGCATCACGACATCTTTGGACCAGTGGTGGCAAACAGAGCAAACGATGACAATGAAGATGAAGAGTTTCCTGCTCCAGCATGGGAGTCAGACATTGCTGCCATGCCAGAAATTGAATGGCAGGCCATGTCTCCAAAAAAAGAGACAGAGAAACACAGAAACAAAGGCATGTGACATGGCAGCATCAGGCTTGGCCATCTTGAATCTGATCGACAGCCACAGACATGGACATCGACCCAAGCTCACCACTGTCGGGATGGAGCATCTCACCCCTGAACGTCACTCCAACCAAGCGTGAGTCCCAACAAGCATCATAAACAAACACTGACAATGCCCATTCAACAGAACCCAAGGCTGAAATGCCCATCGTCATCGAGGATGAGACAAGAGAAAGCAAACAATGGAAGTGAAAAGGCAGTGAGCTGGCGGTCATCTCCAAGCTGCAGCAGAAAGCATTAGGCTGAACACAATTCTTTTCATAGCACAACTTCAACAGTATCAGTACTCAAGAATGCGGTTCTACATCACCCACCCAAACATCATCAGGTCAGACTTCATGATGATGCCAGCATTGATGCGCACCATCTGGGATCTATATTGGAGTTGCATCGACATGGCTCGCTCTCCATCAGCCATCAGGGCAGTGGCAGCAACACGTAAACTCTTTGAAGAACATCCTGACAAACATCCTGAAAAGCAGCAGCTGGTGGACCTGGCATTGATGTATCGCAAGCTGCAGAGCACGGCGACCAAGGTCGACGCCGCACTTAGATTGGCCCAGGAGAACAGAACAGGTGCCAAAGTCAAGCATAGCGAGGGTCGAAAGCTCTATGATGGCAGCTGGTTCACAAACTTGTAGTCTGGTCAACACAGTCTGGCATAGGAACGTGCAGAGCTGATTGATGATATATATGTAAAGTATTATACAATCAGCTTGTATAAATTGTGTTTGAAAGCTTGGTGGCTGTGTTGAACATAACTTGACTCACCATCATCACCTTTTTTATCTGGAAAAAAGAAAACAAGTATGAATAATAATGTCTGCAATCATTCACAATGTTGAAACAGAGCAAGAACAGCAGGAGGAGCAGGCAAGTCCAGCGATCAGCAAGATGCGGCACCACATCATGCTTGCTCACTTGACATCCATCATTTCAGTCCCTGAACAGCAATGTCGACATGAACAAACAAGACCATGCTGCACAAAAAAAAAAACATTGAGAGCCACCAGAGACATTCATGTGAGCATCATCGTCAGTCAATGCATATACTTAACACACATACGTCCATGGCAGACCTCAGCCATGGAACCAGTGAAAAAAGGTGATGCTCAAGTCTTGCTTGATCATGTGGACCATGTCATCAAAGGATATGCTCTCATGTCTGTGATGGACAATAATGATCTGGGACGTGGTCCTGAGATGCAACGTCGACGAGAAATTCATGGTCAAGTTCATCAAGGTAATCGAGTCCAATGGCTTGCAAAACAGAATTCTGGAAAATGCTCCGGACATCAGCATTCACTCAGCAGACATCGACATGCAGTCTCTCGAGGAAATGCATGATGAACCATACACAAACCATGTGGGCTGGAATCTCAGAGCTTTGAGATCAAAATTCATTCTCTACAATGGAAATCACAGATTCACATACAGGCAATATCACTCAAATGTGTGCCTGATCTATGATCAGCTGGTCCATGCCAGGATTGCACTGGCAAAGTTGAAAGATGGTCGATGAAGACCAGCAGTCCCTTGGGCTATCGAGTGGTGGTGCATGATGCAATGACAAACATCGATCATGATGGAGTGTCGCTGGTGTGCTTTCTAAACCTCAGTGAGTGCACTGGCTGGCACTCCACACCAACTTTGAGGGCCAACCATGCACAATATTTCACTTTTCTTTAAACATGATTCATTCTCATGCTGACCAAGACCTGGTGGAACATCATCTGGCAGAAAGCAGACTGCTGCCCTCACACTAGGACACAGACAACAATTCTTTTCACATCGTGCTCAATGTTCTGATAGGCATTCAGGACTCAGAAGCACAAAAGAAATACATCGATCTCAGTCTCAAAACATTGGGCAGAAAGGACATCATGCACATCATTCGTGACAGCGATTGCTTCAACATGCTGTGTGACATCTTTCGATATGACCACTTTTGATCTCGAGACAACTCCAAGATGGGACTGAGCATCCATGCCATTCAGTCTTGGTATCCTGTCATCACAGGAGTGTGTTTTCTCTCACTTTCACAGACTCTTTTTTTACCCACATTCATAGGCCATGAAACACATTCTGAAGCAGGTCATCTGGGTGCTTGACTTTCTTGCAGCCCCAGCACACTTCAGAGACATCTCAAATGGTCTGGAGAAACATGACATTCCTGAGACATTTCATGAGGAGTATCTGCAACTGATGAATTTGGGAGCTTTCAATCCAGAACAGGCGTCGCCGGAAGCACATGCAACACTGGACCATCACTTTCTTGGAACATGAACAGATCTGTACAGCAAGCACTTTGAAGACAAGAACAAGAGACAGAGAATCACAGGCCTTTTCAAGATAGAGTTTTTCACATCGACAGAACCTGCCAAAAGCTGCCACTATGCACTGGCTCAGCATGCATACTGGAATGAGATGATCCTGGGACCGGAAGCCAAGCTGGCACCAACATCTCGAGATCCAGTGGTGAACATCATTTTCAAGTCAATGCCAGCAAATATCAAGGTGCTCAAGCATGGATTCATGGCGCTGAACCATCCATATCGTCTGTTGCAGCATTTGCCCATGTCAAACAAGCTGTTCATGTATGCTCTAGGAGAGCAGTTGAAAAGCATTCAGGGGGTCATTCAGGAGATGAGCCTGCCATCATACATTCTCATCAATGTCTGAATTGATGGGTGGCAGTTGTCACTCCAGATCGAACCACTGGGGCCCGTGGGCATTCATGAACGACCATCCACTTGACACAACAGCCTGCATGTCATCAAAGGATTTCTCAAGACAAAGTTTGGTGATGCTGTGAATCCACAAAAGGTTGGCAAGTCGATGCACACTGCGGCGGTGAAACATGCTGACTGACCACCATCACATTCATGGCAGATCTACAGTCAGTTGTTCGCCCATCGTCAATCAGCCCTGATCACCATTCACACCTACACATGAGCGTGGCCAAGGAATGCACCCCATTCGACAAGAAAGCTCTCAAGGACAAAATGCTGGTCAAAAAAATTCAGAATCTGATGAGGACAACTCGTCAAGCATTGCCTCAAAGAACAGGTGTTTGCCTCACAGAAGCTCGCAAGTTGCAGATCAACAGAACCAGCTGGCACTGGTAGTGGGGGGCTCCACCCCCCCCCACCCCCCAGCTGTGAGCTTAAAATAATTAGTCATTACAGTAGCAGCATATATTCTGTGAATTATAACATCTTGTTAAATTGTGAAACTTACCGATTTTATCTGACACACTTTTTCTCTAACAAAAATAATAAATATCATTCTGAGTATGAAACAACAAACAGTCAAATCAATCCTCTAAGTACTTCAGTGAAAACAATATTTGTAGTTTTTGTATTCTCTTGATCTGAAGAAAGCCTCAGTTTTATGCAGTGAGGATGAGTACAACAGGAAAGTGCAGTGTGAGGTTAGAAAAAATCATGTGAATACAACTATCAATATGTACATCTATGTTTAAAAGAAATTTGTGAGTGATCAAAAGCTACCTGCAATGTACCATTTCAAGAAAAAAATGTGTGCATACAGGAAGAGGCTAGACTCTATATATTGTCAAAAACTGTGTCTATCATGACCAAGGGGCCAGAACTGCCTGGACTACATAAGTACAGAAGTGAATAGAAGAAAGTAAGAATTCATGATAGTCATCACTACCCAAAAAGTTGGAAGAACAATTGAGGGAGAATGAGATAATAAAAGGTAAACTGAAATAAGCCTTGAAGTACTGATGGAAACACTAATGTGGAATGTTCCACCATAACTTCATTGAAGACAATGAAGTGAGGAAAGGAGATGCTTTAAAATCTCAGAAAATGCTTGGAGTTAGGATTTGGCATGTATATGACTATATAAGTGCAGGATACAGTATAGAAAAGATCCAAGGTGTCAGTGATAGATACAAAGCACTCTTTCAAGGCCTGACAAAAGTGACAAAAGTGACTGACAAAGCCACTGGATCAATAAATGCCCTGAACTGACAAAGTTGCTTGGCTCACAGTTGCTGGACTAACAAAACTGCTGAATCAACAAATTTTCTGAATCAATAGAGTCACTGGGCTGACACTTACTGAACTAACAGAGTTTCTAAATCAATGAAGTTTCTGGATCAATAAAGTTGCTGGACTGACAGTTGCTGGACTGACAAAGTTGCTGAATCAATAAAGTTGCTGGATTGATAGTTATTGGACTGATAAAGTTGCCAGACTAACAGTTGCTGGGCTGACAAAGTTGCTGGATTGATAGTTGTCAGACTGATGAAGTTGCTGGACTAACAAAACTGCTGGACTGACAAAGTTTCTGAATCAATAAAGTTGCTGGACTAACAGTTGCTGGGCTGACAAAGTTGCTGGATCAATAGTTGCTGGACTGACAAAGTTTTTTTGAAAGGATGGTAGTTAGCAACACATAACAACAATAATATACACACTTATCTAACATGCCTGGCATTTGCAAGGAGGCAGAAAGCAGCAATGCTCATGTTAGAGCCATGGTTGAAATGGGAATAATGGTATATATCCCAAGTAAAAAGGTAATGAACCTTTTTGTTTGAAACACACTGGAGGCTTCCACCAATTTTTGCTTGAGATATGCAGTTTTGCTGCCAGCTCTTGTATGAGTGGCTTCTAATATGTATGTAGTCACCAAATAATCATGTTTTCTTTTCTTTTTTCTTTTCCAATCAAAATAACAGCTCAAAAATATGTCTAATATTCACAAAGTGCAGTAAAATATTCTAGTTTCTCAATACTCCCTTATTCCTTTGATGGCATGTGCAGAATTGCAGCTTGGTGATTGAGTTATAGTACAATGCAATGGTGTTTTCTAGAAATGATTTGTTAGAATAAATTCTGTTTGTGCATTTACACCCTTCAATAACTTACAAATGGTTTCTACAGGGCTGCAAAAGAAGAGCATGAGTTTGATTGCAATTGCTCAAGTGCACCTCAATTGAAACTCTGAAGTAGCAGCCCTGTATCAGAATTGACAATCTTGTACAATGTGTTACTTGAAAAGGCTTGGATTATTATTTGATTATGTTGGCTATATAGTACACAGAAGCCAGAGAATTTGATATCTAATAACCCCTTAGAAACAGTTATTAGATATGCTGGAACAACTTAGTGTAGACATGGCTATAAACAAAGCCCTTCCTTGGATAAAAAAGGAAAAAATCAGCAAATAATTTGCAACCTATTTACTTAGATCTGTCAGCAGAACTTATCTGAAATAGGAAGAATAAGTTGGGCAAATTTATTTAGGACAATGAGAATAAGTAAGTCCTGCTAACATATTAAATTACATATTTAGAAATCTTTTGAACTCTGTTACAGTAAAAAATGTTTTAGAATATGTAAAGGTGGAATTTGTTTATAGCTATGTCTACACTAAGTTGTCTGGGCATATTCAAGGTGTAAATCACAAAACAGACATTTTTCTGATTGGTTGGAATTTCTTTTGAGTCACACATGGTGACAATGCTTTGGTAATGAATACTACTAAATAAAGTATTTCATGTGTACTTACTGTTGGGTAGTTTTTGTAATGCACAGCCACCTTTTTCCAGGCTCATTAATGTTTTAGATAGTAGTGGCATTACATAACACCTCGTCGGTCGTTCACAGAATAGTTATCCCCTGCCTTTCATGGAAGCAGATCTAAGCAACAATGCCTTCACCCCTGCATTCCCTTCTCCATCACCATTGGAGTTTACTTCTGTGCCCAGCAATGTCAATGATCCCCAAATTGAATACCCAGCGATCAGCGCCCCGTACTATCCAGAACACTGGAGTCAAGTCAAATCGTCTGTTGGCATACTTGGACTTCAAGGATTCAGTGCCCCCAACGTTCCGCCGCAGCACATGCCTTCTCAGCATGTGCCTCTCCTCCAGTTCCACCCCTCCCCCACCAACATCCACCCTGCCATCGCCTCTCACACCAATACACCTTATGCTTTCACATCACAACAGGCAAGGTGATCCTGTCAGCATGCTGCAACAGCCATCACGTTAACAGAAGAGCAAATAGATACTATCAAAGAGCATTCCTGAGAGAACATCTTTGAGCATTTGGCAAAGTGTGAGGCAGTGCCTGAAAGATGTGATAATATTGTCACAAAGGCCATAGGAGATGCCACATGCTCTCTGTTAGGCTGCATCACAGCTAAACTCAGTTCAAAGGTCAGGCAGGAAACATCATATGCCATCACACAAGTCCTTGGCATGTGGAAATCCCATGCATTCCTGCACATTTCATCTACTCTGGACCTCCACCTCCCACTTGATTCCACAGCAACCCAAGCTGAGGAAAGGGTTATCTGTGCAAACCATGTTCAAGATTTGCTAAATGACCTCTCATTCCTATGGGGGCCTGCAGATGATGATTTTTTTTCCCCTGAGTTCTTCTGGAACCTGGTTGTTGATGCAGGTTTTCTGTTAACGCTGGAGGTGGGAAGGCACGTGACCAAAGCAGATATGGATAACATTTATGCCCTTGAAGGGGCAGCGATTGTGGCAAATCTGTGTGACTATTGAATGGGCTGCTATGAAAAGATGGCAGTGTCCACCCTCAACTGGCAGGAAGACTATATTCATGTCCATGATGTCATCAGGCAGATGCACCTTCAACCCACACGAATGGCATGGCTTGATGGACACCAGACCTCTACACTTAACCAAGGGCAGAGGTACCTACCAGTGGCTGCCAGAGAGTTGATCTAACACATACATGTCATTCTATCCTTCCTTCTGTATACATATACCACAGTGGGTATTATGTACTCATGTCATTCTCAGTCTGGCTTGTTGGGAGACTAAAAATAAAGTCTGGCTCCTTTGCAAACGCGCTCGACTCAGGACTACCATCAAGCTTGAAATGACTACCTTTGTGTGTCTATGTCTGGCTTCATGTCACAGCAACTTGAAGACTGGCATGAACAAAGGCCACACTGAGTCATCACGGCACATGATGGCAGTATTGTGATCCTCATGTATCTCCTCGATGGACAGAGGATTGTCACTGGACCTGCCAATGGAACTGTGAGGGTCTGAAATTTAGGAAATGGGCTCCAAGTGGAGATGGTGATGAAATGCGATGAACTATAGAGTCTCACTGAGATCATGGATGGCACCAAAGTAATTAGTGGTGAAATGGGCAGAAGCGTCAGGGTATTGGACATTGAATCACATGAAGTTGTCCAGGGATGGACTCATGTGAAAGGCTACCTGGAGTGCCAGATGCTCAGCTCATCGCAGTTGCCAACGAGACCACAATGCTGTATAGCATCACTGGGTAAGCAAAGCATGTCATCAGTGTCAGTACGGGCATTTGATTCATCTGTTTCTCTCCTAGCAGCAACAAAATTGGTATCTATGACAACATCTCTATGTATAACATTGGGAGTGGCACTCTTCTCCTCTGTCTGCTGGAAGGCCATGCCGATCTGATCTGCTGCTTGCTGTGGTCGCATGAACAAATTAGATCTCCCTGGAAAGGTCACATAAACTTCATAACCTCCATCTCCCCTTCATCGGATGTGT
The DNA here is from genome assembly GCA_038094155.1 of Pulveroboletus cf. aberrans. Classification (NCBI taxonomy): domain Eukaryota; kingdom Fungi; phylum Basidiomycota; class Agaricomycetes; order Boletales; family Boletaceae; genus Pulveroboletus; species Pulveroboletus cf. aberrans. The sequence continues at coordinate 3,598 of JBBPTO010000836.1, read as the reverse complement.
TGATACTTATGAGCACATCTTGGAATGAGAAGGCTGTTCAATTCTGGGATGCAACCTCTGGCAAATGCTGTAAATCTATTGTACAACATCTGAAACATCATTGAGGCATCAACATAGTCTGTTTCTCTCCCTCTGGTGAATTTGTGGCATCAGCAGGATGGGAGGGAGATATATATCTATGAAGGGTAGTACCTCATGCTGTTTCCATCGAGCATGGGTAAGTGAACTCTTCTCTAGGGTTACTAACTTCAAGTTTTGACTGGTATTGCAAAATGATGGGGAGTTGCAAATCTGTGTCTAACTCACACAACATTACACCTGTGACAGAAAGCTTGTAGATCTGAGATTCCATACTACTGATTAACATGGCTGTATTTTTTTTCTGGATGAAAATATGTGTGCTTGTCATTCGGCATCTCATTTGCAACTCATGGCCATAGTTTTTCAGATTTGATTGTCAGGGCAGGATCATGAATGTTGATATCTTCACAAGTGGTTTGCAGATTTTGCAACACTGGTTGAAAGAATAGTAATAGTATATAATCATTTCCATGCACTCCTGCCCCTGAGGTAGGGGTAGCCTTTGAAAGTCAGACACACTCCAACAACAGCCCAACAGCTCTGTGACAAGGCACAAAGTCTAGTGCTGATCCTCCAGAGATATTATCATGATCCAGGATCACCTCATCACTGTTCCCCAACTCTCTCCTTCTTGCACCTCTGTCAGTTTGGGGAGTTCATCATCCTTGCCCAGTCCAAAGGAGGGTGACATAGTCATTCAGCCACACTCACCCAGCTCCAAGCTCTCTGGTAACTGCTCTCCCATCAATCAGCCATGTATTAGAAGAATGTCATCCAACTCAGACACACTTGTCAATCATCCATGACACTTCATTTCTGCATCGTATGAACTCCCCTGCATACAAGGAACCCATACCACCCAACCCAGAACCAGAACCTCTCCTGAGCAACATTATCAGTCTTACATGCTGAGAACTGGGCACACTCTGCCCGCGTTACTGTATACAGTACAGTCTCTTGGATTTGTGTTTCCTGTAGACCTGACTCTCGATGAAGTGCATGAGGTACATACAAACCACAGGGTTGACTGATCTAATGTCTTATATACCATAATAGAATTAGGATGCCTTTATCAACACCCTGTCCACCATTCCCAAAGCTATATTGCTGAAGATCCTCAATGCAAAATGGGCTGACAGTGCTTGTATTTCTGAACGACTCACCCTTGCCACAGCTGAAATTGAATCCTCTGAGCAGTGCACAGCCTTCTTGACCAAATTGCACAAACAACACAGGGGAGACCTTGCTCTCAATCTGGAATACCTCAACATCCTCAATCATGTAGTCAGAGAGTGAGAAATTGAGAACAAAGTCAACCAGTACTAATACAACCTGGACTCACAACATCTATGACCTTGCTAAATATATCTTGCAAGCAGGAGGATGATGGAGGCTGAAGAGTTGGTTGGTCCCAGAAGCAAGGCCGCTGGCGCATGACAGACAGGACAGACTGCCCAGAATATTCTAGCAATATGATGAGGAGGTAACTTTGACTGAGATTTGATTGCTATGATTACTACATTCACTTGGTGTGCCCTGTGAATGAGCCTTGTTCTTTCTTTCATCATGCATCGTCCTCATTCCTCCATTTTTGTGGCAGCATTGTCAAAGGAACTGTCTTGAAATTCTGAATGCAAGTTACTCAGTATTCTACCTTTTCAGATAACAGCTAAGTGCAGGCAGTCTGATATCCCAAAACCAGGTTATCAGGCATTATCAGTTAGGAGTTGACTGTAACCCTCCATAGCAACTTTGGCAGTCCAACAACTTCATCAGTCACATTTGGTCACACTTCTCTCACAGACCTTCATGCCAGCCAAAATCAAACACTGCTTGGCAAAGATGAGTTGTGACTTAATTCCTGCTACCTTTAGCTAGTGGGTTTTATAAGGTGCACAAATTTTCACGTCTTGCAGTAAAATCAGACCTTCGCATGCCATGACCTGAATGGTGATGGTCTCACACACATATGATAACATTGCCTTGGCACTCCATCATATGTGCATGAATGTGCTATGACAGAATGACAAACTCAACCTCTACAATGTCCTTACTGTTCATTCGAACAGGGCATGTCTTGACTAGGAATGTGATAGGTACTACCTAGTATAGATCATCGCCATTATGCAGTATTATTATATAATGCAGGGGATAGGTAGCGGGCTGTGCCATGCAGTCAGCCCTACAGTTTCTTAACAGAGTAGTTAGGAATTACAATAGCTATAGAAATGTTTTCAAAAGCAAGAATGGCAAGGGGGGAATACCAGCATTTGCATGGGGCCATTGACCCAGATTAGAAGATGAGGCAATCTGATAGGGCTGAACTTACTGGGAATGACCATATGTGCAATATGTGTCATGCAGGGGAAAATGATCATATGTACCATATAAATTGTGCAGTGGTCATGGCATGGCTGGGTATGATGGGAGGATGGGCCTGTGGTGACAATTGAGTAATGGTATCCCTGTGGCAACAGATAGAGATGGCTCTGATTGAACATTCTGGAATGTGTTGCAAGCACACATTTTGCCTGAACGTCGGCATAAAGACCACTTACTACAAGCTCTGTAAGTGCAGCCTATATCTGTGACTCATAATTAGGGTCAGAGGTTGCTTGTCATGGGCCTGTTCATTGGCTGCTTCGACCACTTGTCCTGCGAAGGTGAAACAGCCCTGTCATGGTCCAGGAACCCGAGTACAGAATAGTGAGCAGCAGCTGACCAACAGCTTAGCACATTCTTGGCAGGGCTTCAGTTTTTTCAAGCCCAGCTGCAAAGCTGGTATAGAGCGATGGCTCAGCATGGCAATCAATCAATCTCCTCTCATTTCTGCACTGTTTTTGTTCATTCAAGCTCAGAGAGGCTCTGTTTTGATAGTAAATAATGCGGTTGTATAGACAATATGAAGTTGTATATTTTATGAGGGTGCCAAAGACTACACCTATCACTGATGGCCCCTTGGGGTACTCACTGACCTTAATTCTTATTCATGACATATGGGCCATGTTCTCAACCATTCAGTGGGTACAAGTACACAGAACAAATGTTAATCATAGCAGCTCAATCAGTCAACCTCTGTCGAAATCACTTCCTTGCCATTGCTTGACCAATCTGGACTGTCCTGTTTATTACGTGCTAGTGGCCCTGCTTGAGCCGACCAATTCCTAGCCTGTGATCTAATAATCCCCCTCATGTCATCCTCATGCCCATGAGATATATTTAGCATGGCTTGCAATGTTGCACACATGTCCCAGTGGTCCATATTGTTCTGCTCAATGGTGGCATGAATTTGTTCATGGTTGGCTTTGTTCTAAATCCCTTGCTCTCCAACCATGTAATTGAGGACATTGAGGTTTCTCAGTGGAAGGTACCCCCTTTGTTGTTCACACAATGTTGTCGAGAGGGCTTTGCACTGCTCAGAAGATTCAATTTCTGTGGCAGTGAGGGCAAGCCGTTGGGCAATACAAGCATTGGTGGCTTGCTTTGCATCAAGGGCTTTCAGCAATACAGTGTCAGG
>JBBPTO010000835.1:0-21628 GCA_038094155.1 Pulveroboletus cf. aberrans | reverse complement strand
AGCCTTATACACATACTTTCTATCAATATTTGACCTTCTCAGCCTCAATCATGCTCCACTTCACTGCAATTCTCTTCCAAGGTTTCCATACTTCTCTAGCTTGTCTTGAATAGTTGTTGAGCTTTTGTTTCAGAATTTGCCAGACATGTTCAATAGGGCTAATGTCTGGAAATTGTGGGGGCTGATCCAAAAGCTTAATTCCATGAGATTTAAGCCATTTCTGAGCTCTTTTGGAGGAGTGCTTGAGGTCATTATCCTGTTGAAAGATAATGTCTTCCTCAGAAATACTAGAGTTTTCCATGCTATGAGGCAGATTACCCCTCAAAATGGAAACATACTGCTTAGCATTCATCTTGCCATCTACCCCTGCCAAGATGACAATATCATTCCAGCCCATACATTCCAAAACCATCAAGAAATCTCCTCCAAACTGTACCATTTCCTATATCTTCCTGTCCTATAAAGGCTTACCTGCCATTTTTCATACATGCTTTCTTCCATCTGATCCAATCCTGTTAAGCTTGATTTCATCTGATCAATAACCCTAATCTAGGCCTTTAAAATCCAGTTTTAATACTTAAAAGCAAAGGCCAGCCTCTGTTTTCTATATTTGACAGATAAAAAAGGCTTTTTCTTCTTGACCACAGCCTTCAAGGAAGCAGACTTGAGGACATTGTAAACAGTTTGGGATGAGATAGGAGAGGAGAAGGCAGAATTGATGAGATGGGTTGCTTGAACAGCATTTTCCACTTTCCCAGTGGTAATACTAGAAATAAGCCTTCTCCTATCAATAGAGGAAACCTCAGAAGAACACTCTAGCTTGATGTTTTCCTTCTCTAGAAGGTATTATTTGATGACTCTGACCAGAGTAGACTTCCACAATCCACTATGAGAGGAGATCTGATGAATAGAGAGATCTGATTTAGCAAGGAAGAGAATATTAGCTTTAATAGAGGTAGGGGTGGAGTTCATGATGATATTGATTAATTGAGTGGGATGAGTATTATTTATACACCTTAGAATTACATAATTTACATAATTATTTAGGTTCAAGGCATAGCATCCATCATAAGCTGTCATATTCTTATGTTATTTACCAGATAATGAATCACACCATGATGCTCAAATAAGTGTCCCAATGACATGTCATCTTAAAATGGCTGTACCTCAGTGGCATGATAACCGAATCACATGATCCAAGTGGGGTTAGTAAGCCCAGAGAAAGTACTACCTTTGCTCCTGCAAGTGTTTGGCCTTGTTTTATTTTCCTCACTGGCAATCAACCAATTTCTTCAAAATGCACCAACATTGGGACACTTTTTTGAGCCACTGTAGTTGTAATAAAAGATCTAGCTTTCCCATCAGCTACCACCTGATAAGCCACCATTACTCCCAGGTTCCCCATTGACACTCGTTGGCACTCCTGCCCCAATGATCCCTCTGACTTCAAGTCTCTCCCACACAACTGGACTCTCTCCAATAAAGACAACATCCTACCCACTGAGGAGGATACTGAAGTCACCCTCAATCTAGCCCATCACCTCTTTCACTCTGCATCCTTCCTCAGGTGCCAACTTTCCCATTGCCAACACCCCAGCTGCAATCTGGGAGAATCTTCTTCCCTAGTAAACCCCTAGATCCACTCAAACTCTGGGAAGTTATTCAAGCATATGAAGCCATGTCTTCTTCAAAGCCCACAGAGCTGAAGCTCAATCCACCTGCATCTTTTGATGGCAATACTGCCAGCTCCAAAGAATGGTTGGATGTTGTCTCAACCTATCTCCTAGTTAATGCCAACATATACTGCACTAACAACAAGAAGGTCACCTTTGCTCTCTTGTTCATGACCCTCAGATCCACTGAAGTCTGGGCCAAGACCTTTTGAAGAAGGCAGTCACTGAGGAGACTTTTAAGAAATGGACTGAGTTCATTAAAAAGTTCAGGAAGTCTTTCATTCAAAAAGATGAAGTGGCCAATTCCCAAACTTGCAGCTGCAGCTGAGAATGCCAAGCCCAAGACCACTCTATCCCCTGAATATACTAAGTTCATGGATGTCTTTACAAGAAAAGCATCTGACCATGTCCCTCCCTCATGTTCCTATGATCACAAGATTCACCTTGACAACTCATTCGTTTTCAAAGTTGGAAAAGTCTACCCATTGTCCCTGGATGAAAGAAAGGCCACCAAGAATTTTATCCAAGAGAATCTTGACTGTGGAAAAATCCATCCATCAAACTTCCCCCAAGCATCACCCTTCTTCTTTGTTAAAAAAAAGGACAGCAAACTTCACCCCTGCCAAGACTATCACTACCTGAATGAACATACAGTTTGGGATGCATACCCCCTTCCCCTAGTCTCTTACCTTGTCAACAAATTGAAAGATGCCAAGGTATTCACCAAGTTCAACATTTGTTGGGGATATGACAATGTCAGGATTAAGGATGGTGACCAATGGAAGGCTGCCTTTATCACACACAAATGCCTGTTTGAACCGCTCATTATACTCTTTGGGCTCATGAATTCCCCCACCACATTCCAACAATTCATGAGTGATTCATTTAGGGACATGGTTGCTGAAGGATGGCTTGTCATCTACATGGATGACCCCCTCATCTTCTCCCCAGACCCGGAGCTCCATGAAGAGTGAATCAAACATATTTTGCAAAGGATGCAAGAACTCAATCTGCACTTAAAGCTCAAGAAGTGCACCTTTGCCACCTCTGAGGTAGAGTACCTTGGGATGATCATCAAACCAGGACAGATTGCTAGACAGAAGATTTGCTGATGGCCCAGGCAGTGACAGAAGTGGCAGATTTCATGGTAGCAGGGGTGGAATGAAAGAAGAGGGGTGGCACCTTTGTTTCCAGTTCAGTGGGCTTTGATGCATTCAACAGTGGCAAGCTCTGTGGAGTTTAGCAGTTCAGATGACATGGAAGGGGTACAAGGGTGTTGGGACTTCGCTAGGTCCTGGAGGTAACAATCAATGTCTGTGAGGAATTCTCTCATCTCTAACTGGTGCATCATCATTGGGAGGAGTTCCTTCAGTTCTTCCTGGACATCTCCAAGATGTCAGCTGATATTGAAAGCTATCTGATCAGTGATACTCAGGATGAGAAGGTCTTCAGCCATGAGAGAAAGTCATTGGGTCTGAAGAAAGCTATGATAGAGCATGTATGACAGGGAGATAATGTTGAGATGGAAGGAGATGATGGAGGAGAGGTGGAAGTTGACCAATCTCTCAGTCATCAGTCTGAGGTAGTTGTCACTGGGGAGTTCCTGGTGAAGGACATGGGCAAAGGATGGAATGGTAACAGAGGTCACTGGGCAAGGAGGAACAGCTGTGACTGCTGGTAAAACAAAGGTGGGGATGGGGGTGACTACGACATCTTCAAACTGGAAATGGTGCCATGTGGGCACATTAGTGCCAGAGATGGTTTGGATGGGTTTTTCATTGGGCAAAGATGTAGTGGTCCAGCTGGGAGTGGCTACAGTGGAAGAAGATTCTATAGTAATAGGGGGAATAGTGAAGGGAGATGAGATGGTATCTATGAGCATGGAAGAAACAGCGACTGGAGATAAGCACATGACTTTGTTTATTTTTGAAGATGGTTTTTGTTTCTTAGAGACAGTATTTCTGAGGAAGCCTGAGAAGGAAAAGTGGAGGGGTAGAGTTTATTATATCTATCTAGGGCAGACTGTGAATGTTTCAAGTTCTGTTCTGGGATCCAGGAGTCTTCTTCAGCTGAATATCCTTTCCAACAGATCAGGAATGTGCATGAAGATGGTGCACCACAGTGTTTCAAGATTTTCTCTACTTCATACTCTTCCTCACCCTCTACAAGTTCCAGTGGAGGTCTTGGGAAGTTCTTGCCATGGATGGTGTTTTCTCTATACTAGAAAAGAAGGAAAGCATGGAATATGGTGTAAAACAGCAAAAGGACTTTGAAATGTAGTCCTAAGCAAGAAATAGGGGTGTGAGTGTGCATCTCGACCCAAGGGAATTGCAAAGAGAAAGAAGAGGACTGTAGGGATGGCTCACTAGATGTCCACAGGACACTGAAAAACTCGAGTCTGGCTTCCCCCTGTTCAGTAGGGCTAGGAAACCAACTTTTATTGCAGGACTTGAGGGAAACTTGAAGGAAAAGGAAGGGAAACACTAGGAAACCGGACTTATAGGCTTAGGAAGTATGGTGGTTACTTGCACACTGTCTAGGAACTAATTCCTAGGTACAAAAGTCTAATCCAGGCATAACTGAACAAAGTACAGTAAAGGAAACATGAAAAGAACAAAAACCTGACCAAACCTGGAGTGTGGGAATGGATTCCAAGGCATGGAAACACCAGGTCTGATATGCAAGAACTCAGGTCCAGACATTGAATTCAAAACTAACCTTTGGACTTCAACTGGCTTGACTTGGGTTGGGACAAACAGCAGCAGAACAGTCTTAGATTTGGTAGAAGTGCTGGATAGGGGCTATCGGACCATGTGAAAACTCCAGATATCACTATAGGGAACTCCTGTTTCCTACAATGGGATGGATCTTCCATGCCTGTGGAAGACAGAGTTTATATGTGATTGGAGATAGTACCTTCATTATCATAAAGGGCCCTTCCCATTTAGGAGTGAACTTTGGGCTTACAATGAAATGATGGAGGTTTTTGGCTTCAAGCCAAACTTTGTCTCCTTTGGAGAATGGAGTGAAAGATCATTTGTTTCACAATGGCATGACTTGACATGTGAGTTCATGGGCTGCAAGGGCTTCATTCCTCATTGCAGACAGGGATTTCAGATGGAGGTTCATGGCAGGCAGGCTGGAATCAGGGAGGACAGTAGGTAGGGCATAGGGTTTATAATCCATCATGAGGAAAAATGGCAACTTTCCAGTGACAGAGTAGAGGTGGTGGTTGTGTGCAAATTCAGTGTGGGTAATCTGATCCAACCAGAAACCAGGGTTTGCACCACAGAAGATACAGAGATATGTCTCAACTTCCTGGTTGACATGTTTGGTCTCACCATCTGACAAGTGGTGCACAGGGAAAGATCATAGTTCAAGAGATGATCTAGCTCTTTTGCAAAGGAGGAGGCAAGTTGTGGGCCTCGATTGGAGATAATTTTATCATAAAGGCCAAAACAGAGGAATACTTTGTGGACAAAGAGGGTTGCTATGCTCTTGATGGTGATAGTTTTCTTAGTGGGGCAAAGAATACCCCCTTAGTAAGCCCATGGTCAACCATGACCAATAGAGAATTGAATCTGGAGGAAGAGGGGAGATCTGTGATAAGATTACTTGAGATTTGCTGGAATGGTCATGTACATGAGGATTTAATTGGTGTTAATGGGGAAATGGTGGGATGGGTGTTTGCCTTATTCTGTTGGCAAATAGCACAGCCTTCTATGTACTTCTGGACAAATTGAGTCATTCCTGGCCATCAGAATTTGGCAGAGACAAGCTGTCAGGTTTTCAGATAGACAGGGTGCCCAGCAGTCTCATGATTGTGGCAATGAGTGGGTACCTCATGATGGAGGTTATCGGTGGGAGAAATGTAGATGCATTCTTTACATGACAGAACTTCATTGGTGTATAACCAATTGAAGAGACAGAAGTGGAAGGTGGGGGGTATCTCTCCTTGAAGTGCTTGGAGAGCTTGAAGGATGAGGGGGTCTGAGAATGAGGAGGAGGCAAGTTTGCCTGTGAGGAAGGAGTTGATAAAGTTGACAAAGAGGGAATCAGAGAGCAGGGTCATTCCTGCATTGTCTTCTTCATTGACAATAAGGTCTGGATAGTGGAAGAGCATGTCAGGGGCAGTGAGTTGGAAGCCAGGGATATGGACCATTTTTAGATTGAAGTCAGCGAGATTGAGGAGCCAACAGGCTTGCTGATGGAAGTATGTTAGGTTCTTGTGATCTGTGAAGGCTTGGATGGAGAAGGGGGATCCAGAGAGGTAGTGTCTCCAGGCTTTCAGGGCTCGAATGATCATGAGGAGTTTGTGGTCATAGATATCATAATTTCTCCCAGCAGAGGAGAATGACTGCAAGAGATAGGAACAGGGGTGCCAGTCTCCATTGGTATTGGTCTGAAGGAGGATTGCCCCAGTAGCATACCTTGATGCATCAGTCATAATGGCAAAGGGTTGGGATGTGTCCAAGGGATGGAGGACTGGTTTTGAAAGGAAGAGTGCCTTCAACTCATCAAAGAACCTTTGACAGGCAGGGGTCCAATTCCAAGTGAGATTCTTTTTCATAAGATCTATCAAGGAATGGATGACTGAAAAGTAATTGTAAATGAATTGCTGATAGAAGTTGGTGAAACCAAGGAAGGACCAGACATCTTTGACTTTTGTGTGTGTGGGCCAATCAGCAATTCCATTGAGCTTGACCAGGTCCGAGACATGGGCAGTGAGGTGAAGATGTGGGTGGCGAGGTGAAGACGTGGGTGCTGAGGTGAAGATGATGGTGGGGTGAGACTGCAGGGGGAGGGCCTACAAGGGTGCAAGGGTGAGGAGGTTGCGCGAGAAGATGTGGGCGGCGAGGTGAGGATGACAGTGGGGCAAGACAGCAGGTGGGCATATGAGGGTGCAGGGGTGGGGGGGCAACACAGAGGATGGCAGTGCAGGCATGCGCTGACAATGCTGCACTGAGGTCACATGACCTAGAGTGAAAGAAAAAAAAAACACAAGTCCCATACATTTGGAATTAAAGTGTAGACTTACCTACACTTTCTAAGGTAGTACTAGCTGTCAAGTTGTCTGAGACCACAGCCACAAGCTCTGCACAAAGAAACACCATCTGTGTAGTCTGTGTAGGACTGTGGAAGACATGAAATTCTGGGAACTCTGTAGTTCAAAAAGGTTGGTTTGCTGATGATCTATTTTTACAAATAAGCAGTGCATGAGGGCAATGATGCATTTGTTGTTGGATGACTTGTATTTCAGGTGCTGTAATACAGATAAATTCAATGTATTTTACCCCTGCTTGTCAATGTTGGCATAGATCAATCTTTTTGAGCTTTGTGAATACTTTACACTTGTGATGATTAGCTTTGGTGAGGCTTTTCACCTTTTTCATAACTTCTGATGTTGGCACTTTTCTGCGGCTGAGAAAAAGCCATAAAAGCGCCATAAAAGCTTATTAAAGCAAATGGTGAAATTACTGATGGTCGCAACAAATCCCATTGACAATGAACCCAGGAATACCTCTAGTTCAGCATCTTTTTGAAAAAGCAATATTGCACATTCTATGGTGTGCAATGAGTGTGGAGTTCATCAGTGCCTTCAAGTTCAGCACTAAGTTGTCAATCATGTGGGGCAGTGAGAACCTGTACCTTCCATGGGTCTTGAAATTTTTGTCCACAGTAAACTATGGTCCAGGAAAGCTCTAACCAGTCAGTGTGAGTGCTGTACATGGCACATTTGACTGCAGCATGGCTGCACCTAACTCAAATCGGATATTATTGTTCCCAGGTTCATACTTTGTACATGTCCACAGTTTATGATTGATTTCTGTGACTTTAACAGATGCCAGAGTGCGTGTTCCACCTGCGCATCAGCCAAGTGTGCACACCCAACTCAGACTGCCATGGATATCAAATAGATGTTAGCATTCCAAGGTGGGAAACACCAAGTGTAATATTGAATGTAGGTCTTACGGCCCTTACCCTGCTGAAAAGCAGTCAGACCTTATACCCTGAGGGTGGCAAGATCACATAAATGCCCACATTTCATAATCATCTATGATACCATGTATTTTGACAACCTCGGTAACTTGTTTCAGCAGGTACACAAGTCAGCCATCATCCGGGGGTCCAGTTCTGTGTTGGAAGGGTTCAGTGGCAGGTATAATTTGGCTGCATTAGCATTTAACTTCAACCTCCCTCTGAAAGTTCAAGTTTGATCTCGACCCACCCACCCACCAAGCTCATCATGTATTCATGCAAAATCTGTGCCTCCCTCACTGTTATTGCCGCCCTGGCATCAGCGATGCAGGAAGTAGAAAGACATGATGATCATGGTGTTTGCATTTCCTTCCCAAGTAGGATGCCGCAGTTCACTAACCATTCCCACAGATTTATTCTGGTGACTGTACCCTGATCGTCGACTGCTACCTGGATGGTAAACTCACATAGTGGATACCTTGAGCGACCTGCTAAGTTGCCTATTCGAACGCAGGTTTCAATGTTATATTTCCTGAGGGCTCAATGAGCACTACCAGGCAATGTGGTCCCACAAGCTCATTGTTCAGTGGATGCCCTTGCACCAGGTGTGGCGGCGATACTGAATACCTTGGTCATTGTTCAGACAGTGGTTGCTTGGGGCATAAGACATGCATCAGTCATTTCAGAATAATCTGCACCAAGCACAAGTACTATTTCAGCGCTGGAAACCACCAGAATTGTGAATGTAAGCCATGAGATGGAATGACAGGCTTCAGTTGATTTATGATCATCGTTCACTACAAAGAGCCCAGATGCTGTTGTTAAACATCTGATTCATTGATAATAAGTGCCGTGGTCTTTTAAGTTCAGCGTCAGTCATTGGAAATCAGTGTCAAATGTGACACTGATGTGGACATTTAAGACAATAGAAATCAGTGTCTCAACAGCTGTGTACTAGTGTCATATCAGCTAGAAAACAGTGTCTGGGGAATTTAAAACCATTGCCCTCGACACTCATTCCAGCTATGTAGTAGCGTCATACCAGCTGGAAAATAATGTCTGGAGAACTCAAAACTATCGCCCAGGACACTCATTATCCATGTTGAATACTGATAATACCAGGCATAATGCAGTTTTTTGGGGAAGAATATACTGTACATATGTCCCTTTATGGTAAATACACTGGATGCATTCACGAATCTAACAACGAAACGGCAGAATGTTGTAGAAATATCGCAGTCGTGGTGATGTTGCATTGATAGCACCAGGAGTGTATAACAAGTCGGTTAGCAAAGATGTCCAGGATGATCCAGAGGTTGAAACCGGGTGACCAGGATGCCAGACAGCGATATGAACGATGGTATTGATGAAGTGTGCCACCAGAAGCACCTACGAAGATGACCAAGCCAAAGCAGGAGACAAGAAACTGACGGAGGAAAGAATGACTCAATTGCGCAAAGAAGGACACCTCAGAGTGGGGATGGCCAGCCTGCTGATCTCCATAGCGCAGTCAATGCTGAGGGATCTCTCAAACTTGAACAGGGTCGAAACCATTTATGCTGACCGGCCTTTTGTTTGGCGAGTGGACCTATGGGCCTGCATTTAGTTGGGACATCATCGTGGTCAGTGGACACTGGTAACCATAGGAAAAGAGCGCCAACATTTTGGTGAGCATCTGTCTTAGCCTCGTGTGTCTGGATCCCATCTGATGATTTCTTCCAAGAGCAGTGTTGCCTCATCAATGCCTCAGACTCAATTGGTTTGGAGAAAGGGGCATTGACACCATTTTTATGCTGGCTCAGGGTTGTAGTTGCAGAAACCTACGTGGGTCGAATAAGTCACAGACCTCATCAGGGTGAGACCAACCTCAGTCTCAAGTCTGGGAATGCTTTCGTTCTGGCCAAGAGCCACCATGCTACTGCTACCAACAGTTGGTTCTTCTCGAGGTTGAGGTTGTCGAACTACAAGCCATGGCTTCGGGTGAGGCTTCTGCACATTGTGTTGGAGCATCAGGTGCTATGACGCCAATGATAGAAACATACATCACTGGTTGGTTCGGAATGTTTGTGGTGTTGGAGGGAAAGGAGAGCATTTGCAGCCGTCTCCAGTTCTCCCTGCTCACGGACGGAGACCCCTCTCAGCACGATGGTTGTTTTGTGATTGATGATCTCGAGCTCGGAGTCATCATCACTTTCAGTATTGATATACTTGCCCACATCACTACTTTCTACCATGACCTTGTGTGCATTCATGAATGTCTTAAGCTTGAGGTCCTGGCCAACGAGTCTTGCAACGACATAAGGAACTATGAAGTATGAAAGGTAATGAAGGAGTGGGAGAGGTTTAAACGCATCTGTTGCCATGGAAGTCGATGGAAACAGTTGAATGAGGGTGTGTAGGACGATGGCAGTCCCTTTGGAACCGTAGCTACAATAAAATGGAGTTAGCCTCCTGCTGTCGATGCGATAAAAGATCAGAAGCTAGAGTCTTACTATCCACTCCGTGCCTCCCTTAACGTATGTGATCTCAATGGAATCTGGGATGGTAGCATTCGAGTGAACTGAGGAATTGACCAACCATCCGACTCCAGGCTAGCCTCAAAGCAGTTCCAAGTCCACATGTTTTCCCTCGCGTCTTCCTTAAACATGATTTGACTGAGCTGTTCGTGCATTTGCAAGACACAGTTCAGAATCTCCTTGAAGTTGATCGTCATAGCAGGCCAGTTCTTCTCATGAGTGACTTCAAGGCATTCGAGGCGTTTGTGCTCATGTTTGACCGTGAGACAGATCTCAGTTTCTAGACGAATATCAGTCCTTTTTTGATGGATGAGAGCAACATAGCGGAAAAGGGCTGTCTTGAGCTGTCCAGGGATATCATGAGGTATCATGTCTGAGCAGTCCATGCCAGGACATGTTTGCGGAATTATGGTGGGTAATCTGCCACTGTGATGGCCTGTGGAGATCCCGTTATCAAAGTCCGTAGGCTCTTGTTCATTTTCGTCTGGAACAGGGCTTTCAAGATGAGACACTCCATTACAATTGGTAACCTCTACTATGTTTGCCTCATCGGCTCAGTTCTCCAGTCAAACTCATCAGTTTATCTCTACCACGTCCTCGGATAATGTTTGATCACCTTTCCCTTTGACACAGCACTGCCAGTGGCTAGTGGTGCTCGTGCATCATGATTGACACCAACGACACCATCCTCAGTAGCTCCAGGTTGAAGGGCCTTCATTTCAACTCGGTTCTCCATTCAGAAATTGTTAGTCGATCTCTGCTGTAACTTTAAATGGGGTTTGGTCACCTCTCCGTTTGATGTAGTAGCACTCAGGCCATTAGTTTGAATCTAGGACTGTATCAAGATCACGTAGCAACAAGCACCAAAATAGACGTACTTTCATGCATGCTTTCATAGATTCAGAGGTTCGAATGATCCACGGCTGCCCATCTCCTTTGCTGCTAGTGTCCAACTGACTTGAAGTCCCGAGTCGGCAAGGATTGGCCTCAGGGTTTTCTTCCAATTCGACGCTGTGATGAGGTCGTTTCTGAGAGCGACCTTTAGTGTGAAGTTCATCTTCAACATGCAACTTTGTGAAATTGAGCATGAGTAGCAATGAGGCCAAAATACACGTACTTTCATAGTCTTCGTAGATCGAGATGGTTGGATAAGCTGCCCATCTCCCTTGCTACCGGTGACCAATTGACTTGAAGCCTTGACTCTGCGAGGATTGAGTTCAGGATCTTCTGCTTCAATGCTGTGGTGACGTCGTTTCTGAGAGCAACCTTCGTTTTCAGCATGCGACTGTGGAATTCAAGCATGATTAACAACAAGTTCCAAAATCGACATACTTTCATGCTTGTCTGAGCCATAGCTTGAGTGGTTTGGACAATCTGAGGCTGCCAACCTCCCTCATCACTCGCATCTAACTGACCTGAAGCCTTGACTCGGCAAGAATGGACCCCAGGATCATCTGATTCAATGCTGTGGCAATGTCGTTTCTGAGGGCGACCTTCAATTTCAATATGTGACTTCATACGCATGAAATTTGAGTGTGACTCAAAGTAATAACAAACTCCAAAATAGACGCTGTAAAACAGCAAAAGGACTCAATGAATGTAGTCCTATGCAAGAAATAGGGGTGCGAGTGTATATCTCGACCCAAAGGGATTGCAAAGAAAGGGAAAAGGACTATAAGAAAGGGCTCACTAATTGTCCACAGGACACTGGAAAACAAGAGTCTGGCTTCCCCCCGTTTGGTAGGGCTAGAAAACCAACTATATTGACTGGACTTGAGGGAAACTTGAAGGGAAATGTAGGGAAAAGCTTAGGAAACCGGACTTAAAGGCTTAGGAATGATGGTGGTTACTTGCACACTGTCTAGGAACTAAGTCCTAGGTACAAAAGTCTAATCCAGGCATACCCGAATGAAGTACAGTAATAGAAACATGAAAAAAATGAAAACCCGACTGATTCCAGAGCGCAGGAATGGTTTCTGAGGTGCGGGAACACCGGGTCCAGTGTGCAGGAACTCGGGTCCAGACATCAGACTCAAAACTAACCTTCGGACTTCAACTGACTTGACTCAGATTGGGATGAACAGCAGTGGACGGTCTCGGGTTTGGTAGGAGCGCTGGATAGGGGGTATCGGACCATGGGAAAACACACTGTAGGAAACTCCAGTTTCCTACAATGCACTTTCATGCGTACTTTCCGAGCCATACTAGATTGAGAGGGTTGGACAACTTGAATCTGAGACTGCCCATCCCGCTTGTTGCTCGTGCCCACCTGATTTGAAGACTTGACTTGGTGAGAATTGACCTGGGGATCTTCTGATCCGATGCTGTGATGTTGTTTCTGGTAGCGACCTTCAGGTTCATCTTTAGCATACAACTTCATGGATTTTGATTATGAGCACTTACTAGCAATGTTATCATCCTCTCGATCTTTATCAGACTTTGAGTCATCCTCACTTCCACCACCATCATTCTCTTCTTCCTCTGAGGAACCTTCCTCATCAAGGCTGTCCATGTCCACATCATTGTCGTCATTGTCATCTTCATCTGCACCATCACTCGCTTCAGAGTCTGAGAGAGCTGAGCCATCATGACCTTCATCACTTGAGGTTTCATCTGACCCCCCCTTCTTAACCCCCTGTCATAACTGACACTTTCATACTACAAAACAGCACATACATCAAGAGAGAACCTACCTTGGACTTATGCAATCTTTTCTTTGCTGCTTGTGAGCTATTTTGTAAGTATTGTGCAAGCATATCTCGGCCTGGCCACCCATCTTGATGTTTAGCCAGCTCTTTCGACTGCAACTGTGCCTAGATAACTAGTTCAATGCATATATGCATTGTAAACGGAAGGGGGCTACTTCATAAATGACAAATTGTCAAATTCTGTGTGCTATGGAGGGGTAGAGATACCCTGACTACAGACATAAGTAAAAGAAGAGCTGGATGTAGCTAAAAGAACTAACCTCAGTTGCACAGTGGTAGTGGAACAACTGAGGGAGTGATTATAAAAGCGGACAGATTAAATAGTGACGGAGATCAGAGCACATGAACTCCGATGTAATGTCCAGAATAGGAAATGAGAGGTCCGAAAGGTAAAGAAGATGTTACTGAATATTGGGTCAACTCCGAATAACTCTGGAGTCAGGAGTTGTACTTGGTAGGCGAAAGCTTCAGAGTTGAGCGGAACAGGTCCAGAGAAAGTCGGAGGACCTCGGAGGAGTTATATATTTTGACACAAATTCAACCTGTCTCTTACTTTGTCATGTTATTGTGCGAGTTGTATCGAGATACTTGTCAGCTAGCTTTCAGATGAAATCCTGACAAGGAACACATCAGCACCCTCCTCTCTGCATCAAGGGTCTTTTTTCAGCTGCCCCAGTGCTATCAAGGTCATCGGCACTTTGCCAGCCTCTCTACCCCTCCTCCAGCAGTCGAGCTCCTTAGCTCCTGCGTCCTCCATCATTTCAACTAGCCTTTGAAGTCGAGCCTTTTGCTCCTTCATTGTTTTCATGTCCTCTAACATCGACAATACCCCACTCGCCCCCATCAATGTCCAACTCCCCCCCTCGAGAACCACCTTGGCAGTCCAGCAGAATGTTCCTGGGCCTTATCAGGCCTCATATGCCGCAAGGGCCTCTTCGCATGCCCAGAGCCGAGCACAGAGTCGTATGGACAGGCCCCCCATCATGTCCACATTCCTGCTCGCACACCCTATCCCCTGAGCCCTGATCAGTCCCCAGGCCTTCTCAGCCATACCCACTGCTGGCACATTGGATCGCATCGACGTCAGCCCATCCTTCACCCCTGCTGCCACTACAGCCCAACCCATCTGGTTGAAACCAACCTCAAATCTTGAGGCCTATAGACAACAGAGCCTCTGGTACAAACTCATCCGTAAATATGGGGCATATGCAGCAGGACATCCTCCACCTCCATTTGTACCTACAAGACCCCCATCACCCACTACAGAGTTCCCCTCCCATCCACTGTCCACTCTGCCGCCAACAGGCCTACTCCAACCTGTTGTCCACCTACCAAACCAACTTGGCAAATCCATTGCTGCCAAGCCTGCAGAGTTTGATGGAAACAAGGAGAAGTTCATCGAGTGGTACCACTCTGTCAAGCTGTACCTTGCTGGATTCTCAAACACCCCCACCGACAAACAGAAGATATTAATTGTTCTGTCATACATGCGTGGTGGTGCAGCTGGTCGCATGGCTGACCTATATGTTGAAGAAGGAGCAATGTATACAGACTCATACCAGGAGTTCGAACAAAAGCTCAAAGAAGATTTCCAGCCGGCCACACTCGCTTGAAGTGCAGAAAAGGAACTGATGAAGCTCAAACAAGGCAGCAGCATGGTCGAAGACTTCTTTGTTCGAATGAAGCAGTATGTCATCCAAGCTGGATATGACATCAAAGCACAAGGACAAATGCTAGTAAATATTGCATGAAATGGTGTGCACAACGACATTGTTGAGCATGTCGAAAGGGGCTCATCACACCTCATCGACTGTTACGATATCATGGAGTGGAATAAAGCACTTGTCAAGGCCGAGGTGGTCCTCAACGAAATAAAGGACTGAAAGGCAAATGCATACCAATATCGTGCCCCGCCAAAGTCCCAGCTGAGACAATGGCAAACCAAGACAAGCAACATCCCAGCCGCCACTCCCACCATCGCCGCAGCTGCCCCTGTAGTAGGGCCAAACACACTGGGAAACTTTGGGGCCTCTGGAGGCATCCCCATGGACATCGGTGTGGCCCGGGCAAAAGGGCTCTGCACAAAATGTGGAGACAAATGGCCTTGTGCCAAGCACCCTTCTCACCAGCATACTATTAGAAAAGTACGACTCGGCAACATCAACATTGAGTATACCACGGCCAAAGAATTGGCAGATGCAATCAAGGAAATTAATAAGTCAGGTTTTGGAAAGGAACAGCAGTGAAAGGTCGTCCTGCTGTTCCCAAGGACACTGTAGTAGAATCGAACATGTCTAAGTCATTGAATAAATTCTCCATTCTTGAAATACAACAGTGTGATTCCGAAATTAACCCATCTCCTTCGTATACACCATTGACCACTATGTCCATGAAAGCTGTCCAACTGGTGAGTAAACCTTGTCTGCCACGGCCTGTTCTGGCAGTTCTGAAAGTAAGTGAGCCAAAAGCTCTATCGAAATCGGAAAAGGTGCCCAGACAGATTAAAATTCTGTCTTAACCATCCCAAAGTACCAGTCCCACAAGGGAGTCAGGAAAACAGGAGAAGAGAACCAAACTTCCACTGAGACCCAGCCCAGGGGAGGCAAGGGAGGCGAAGTCGCAGTCTCAATCCACAAAGAAAACTTGAATCAATATGATTGATCCTTGGTCGATTCATTGGATTAAACAGGTCATTGACACCAAGGACAAGGAAAGATCTCTTTCCCATCTAAAGTCATTTGTCCATGACTCTCGCCAATTGGAAGTTGACCAATCGTTAGTTGACAACCTCAAACAAATGTCCAAAAATGATGCTCACTGGATTTTTCACAACCTCCAAAGAAAACCGAAGTTTGTGAAAGCTCACAAAAAGGATAGTCAATCCTTCGAAATACCAGTGAAAATCATAGATGACAACCTGAAGGAATTCAAAACTCGAGCACTTACAGACTCAGGATGTATGGGATCGTCCATAGACAATAACTACATAATAAAAAATGGATTAAAAACAAATAAACTCCCTCATCCCATTCCTGTCTACAATGCTGATGGCACTCCCAATGCCAGAGGCAAAATCGAATCCTTCATGTGTGTTGAAATGGAAATCCAAGGACATCATGAGAAACTCGCTCTTGCAGTGATGTAATTGGCTTCAATGCCCATCTTCCTTGGAATGGATTGGTTAAAACTACACAATCCAGATATTGACTGGAAACAAGGAAAACTAACCTTCCGATGTAAAGATGAACATCTTCCACCACTGCTTGACTGCGATGATGATGATGAAGAGGAAGAAATCCATTTCGCTGACAGAGATAGATTGTTCGAATTTGATGTCGAAACATGGTACCGGAATGTATCTACAGATGTAGCCATCAAACAATATACCAAAGCAAAAAAGGACAAAAAGACCTTCCACAAGGCTGTTCTGAAAGAATATCATGACTTTGAAGACATCTTTGCTAAGGAAAGTTTCGATGAGCTACCTTCACACTGACCATGGGATCATGCCATAGAGTTAATCCCCAGTGACCATGTAGTAGATTGCAAAACGTACAATCTCTCCCCAAGCGAACAAAAGGAACTTGACGAGTTCCTAGAGGAAAACCTAAAATCTGGACGTATTCAACCATCCAAATCGCAATTCACATCCGCATTCTTCTTTATCAAGAAGAAAGATGAACACCTTCGCCCTGTTCAGGACTACAGAAAACTGAACACGATTACAGTCAAAAACCACTATCCCCTCCTGTTGATATCTGAGCTCATAGATAAACTAAAACAAGCAAAACACTTCACAAAGCTCAACATCCGATGGGGATACAACAATATCCGGATGAAGGAAGGAGATGAATGGAAAGCAGCCTTCTGAACAAACCGAGGTCTCTTCAAACCCCTTGTAATGTTCTTTGGTCTTACCAATTCCCTGGCAACATTCCAAACAATGATGAATCACATCTTCTGGGAATTGATTAACCAAGGACAAGTCATAGTATACATGGACGATATTATGATCTATAGTAAAACAATCGAAGAGCATATTCATACCGTTCAAGAAGTGCTCCAAATCCTACATGAAAATAAGTTGTATTTGAGACATGACAAGTGTGAATTTCATGCATCGTCAACAGAATATCTTGGACTAATAGTCTGAGAAAATGAAGTCATTATGGACGAAGGAAAAGTCAAAGCCATAAAAGATTGGCCACAATCAACGTCCTGCAAAGAAGTCCAAAGCTTCCTCGGCTTCCTAAACTTCTATCAACAATTCGTTAAAGATTTCGCAAAAGTAGCCTGACCCCTCAATGCACTAACATCCGAAAAGAAGGACTTTGAATGGACCGCCGAGTGTTTCACCACATTCCAAGCATTGAAGGATGCTCTTACCTCTGCACCTCCCCTCACACTCCCCACAGATGATGACCCATTCTGAATTGAAACTGATGGCTCAGGAATCAGCTTAGGCAGGATTCTCTCCCAAAAACAAAATGATGTCTGGCAACCCATTGCCTTCATCTCAAAATCTCTCAGAGACACCGAAAGGAATTACCATGCTGTCAATTTGGAATTATTGGCCATCATGTTCACTATAAAAGAATGGCGACATTACCTGTTAGGAGCTAAACATCCATTTGAAATATGGACAGACCACAAAAACCTTGAATTCTTCAAGAAATCTCAGGATTTGAGCCATAGGCAGGCTCGTTGGAATCAAATTCTCCAGGAATACCACTTCACCATTATTCATCGACCTGGAAGAACAAACCCTGCTGATCCTCTGTCCCGGAGGCCAGACTTCGAAAAGGGGGTGAAAAATGACAACAAATCAAAAATCCCCCTCCCGGAAACAATGTTCACACCACTGGATGCTGCTGTGCACTCCACCGCAAGTGAATTCCCAAAGTCAATCGAAGAATTAGTCCTCCAAAATCAATATAAAACAGAATCTTACATCTGAAAAGGTCTCACAATGGAAAAGACTCCCTGGAAGGAAGCGAACAGATTGATTCAGTGGTATGACAAACTGTACATCCCAAAGGACGATCTCCTTCGAGAGAGAATTCTTCAAGAAAACCATGATCATCCATCAGCTGGACACCCAGGAGAATGAAGAATGAGAGACTTAATCAAGGAACATTACTATTGGCCGTCTTTACGAAAAGATGTACAACAATATGTTTCAGGTTGTGATAAATGTCAAAGAGTTAAAGCCAAAAGAGTGTCTCATATGACACCATTACATCCCAATGAAATACCAAATGCACCATGGGAAGTAATCTCCATCGACATCATTGGCCCCTTACCCGAATCAAAAGGAAAAGATGCCATCCTTGTAATAGTCGATCAATTCTCAAAAATGATCCATTGTCTCCCGATCTCAAGCACCATCACTGCCATGGGTGTTGCCACAATTTACAGAGATCAAATATTCAAACTACATGGCACCCCAAGAAAGTGATCTTGGATCAAAGTCCTCAATTCATTTCGTCATTTATGAAGGAGTTGTATAAAATGCTACATATCAAGGCAAACCCATCGACCCCATATCATCCCCAAACAGACAGTCAAACCGAGAGAATGAATGCCAAGATAGAACAATATCTATGCATTTATTGCAACCATGGACAATCCAACTGGGCAGATTGGCTCACTATCGCAAAGTTCTTCCACAATCAAAAAACAAGTTCTAGTACCAGGATGTCCCCATTCATGCTCAATTATGGACAAACCCCAACTATCAGTACAAAAACTCCTAGAGGACGAGTTGAAGCAGCTGACAATTTTGTATCACAAATGAAACGAAGTCAATTCGAAGCCAAGTATGCACTCGAGTATGCTGCTAAGGAAATGGCCAAGTATCATAATCGCAAAGCAAAAGATCACCCACAATACAATAAAGGGGATTTAGTCTTAATAGAGATCACTCACATCCGTTCCAATCGACCATCGAAGAAACTCGACGATAAACGATATGGTCCTTTCCAAATAATAGAAAAGGTTGGAAAAGCAGCCTACAAAATCAAACTCGATCGAAAATGGAAAGGAATTCATCCAGTATTCAATGAGAGTCAATTATGGCCCTATCGTAAAGGAGAATTCCCATCCCAACATATTCCTCCACCCCCACCTCCCGATATTGTAAAAGGACAAATCAAACAAGAGGTTGAAGAAATCATAAATTCAAGAGAACAACGAGGTACAGTCGAATACCTTGTCCACTGGAAAGGATTCCCTCAGAAAGAACGAGAATGGTTGAAAGCATCGGATCTCAACAATGCCTCTCGTGCAGTAAGAATTTCCATCGCAAACATCCTACTGCAGTGCGACCCGAGCAATGAATGAAAGTACGAGTTTTCAAAGCTCACAAATGTTGCACGTGTCCCATCTGCATTGGACATTCCTTACCCATGCCAAGCAAAATGTTTTGAGATCCCAAATTTCTCGCTTACAGGAAGCATTTTAACAAATATCCTGATTCCATGTTTGACATCCCTCTAGCACAAAGTACGCAAATCGAGGACATTTCACCTTGAAAAGGGGGTAATGTCAGAACCAGTTTTTATTTCACCTCTTCACTCTATCACATATCACATTAACATTTTATTAAGTTCTATATCGTTCCAGAAGACAATGTCATTATGATATCATAACTTAGTAATAACCTCATGTCTGTTCGTATATAAGTAGTCGTCTCACATGTACATAACCCCATTCTTGATATATTTGTTCCCACCTCCCATAGTGTGCTCACTTTGAGTGCATCAGTTGGCACATCTCACATTGCCAGCATTCCACCCTGGGCAGCCTTTTGGATGAGGAATCAGTTTCCTTATTGTCACAAGATGTCTAGTTCTTCTCTTCTTGTACACTTTCACATCTTTGTTCCCTTGAAAAGTAAATTACAGTGTGATCATACTAGTAGCAACGATTTGAAGTTTGGTGAACCTATGGTTAATTGAATCAATCTGTTGCTGTAATTCAGCCATTGCTTTGCTGAGGGTAGAAAGCTTGGACTGCTTTCTGGAGATTACTTTGGTGTTACGGAGGTTAGGCATGATGATAAAGGGGGTAAACAATGGATGGATGGTTGAGTTGCCTATCGAGTGCTAACACATGCATCACATGTTGATACAGATCACATGATGTCAAAATATATAACTCCTCCGAGGTCCTCCAACTTACTCTGAACCTGTTCCACTCAACTCTGAAGCTTTCACCTACCAAGTACAACTCCTGACCCTGGAGTTATTTGGAGTTGACCCAATATTCAGTAACGTCCTTTTTCCCTTTCGGACTTCCCATTTCCTATTCTGGACATTACATCAGAGTTACATCGGAGTTCATGCACTCTGATCTCCGTCACTATTTAATGTGTCTGCTTTTGTAATCACTCCCTCAGTTGTTCCACTACCACTGTGCAACTGAGGTTAGTTCTTTTAGCTACATCTAGCTTTTCTTTTACTTATATCTGTAGTCAGGGTATCTCTACCCCTCCATAGGTAAATATAACAGTTGTTCCACTACCACTGTGCAACTGAGTCAGGGTATCTCTACCCCTCCATAGCACACAGAATTTGACAATTTGTCGTTTATGAAGTAGCTCCCTTCCGTTTACAATGCATATATGCATTGAACTAGGACATTATACAACTCTGTCATCCTTGAACAGCTTTCAGTGCGATATGACATTTCCGAAGAGTTACCTCGGTGGGACGCTCGAAAAGATGACGGACCGATTGGATATGAACGAACTTTCGAAGGATGTAAGTCTTCAAATCACTTGAGTTCTTGCTCAACCACTGACATTCAGCTGGATATGGGTGAATCAGATGAGAACTACGTTCTCCGTGCTCCATTTGATTATGTCGTTGCCAATGATTCTTCGCTGCAGCAAAAAATTGCTTGCTACATCGCTCAGGTAATAGGAAAGCGAAAAAGCGAGGTAAAAAAGCACCTACCCAATCCCTCTTTCTTTGCCGGAAAACTCAGAATACGAGAAGGAGGAGATTTATTTCGGACAACTGCAGTGACTCGGAGACCAGCCACCCCAGAAAGAAAGAACTGTTATATCAAGGTATTGGTCACTGATATTCACATTTGTACATCAAGTTCTTACGATTTTGCAGTACGAGCTGGTGCTCGAGGACCGCAATAAAATGCTGATTCATCAGGTGGGGTATGGAGACCTCAAGAGAATCTTCGTCCTTACCCTACCGGCCAATCCCCTGTTTTCAATCTTCAGCGGAAAAACCTTGGTGCTGGCCTTGATAACGCCATGGGAAACCAGCGGAAAGAACGTGGCTGTCAAGAACACCTTTTTGTCTGCGAGAAGGGCCACAATCGTAACTGACGTCCGCAACTTAACAGCTGTTGTCGGCTTGATTCAGATGGGGAATCGATGGGGAATCGTCAATCGAGGACCTGCAACAGCTGCGAGAGCGTTTGCAGAGACGAAAGGCTCTGTGACGGATGATGGTGAAGGTGGTGATTCCTTGGTTCGTGACGAGTAAAAACGCACATTACGATCAGTGTCAATCAAGTAGCGTACCCGTCATTGAAAATCAGTTGCATCCGGAAGCTGACAATGAAAATAAGTGTCCGACGCTTGTCGCTGAAAAGACACGTCCACGATATCAGCGACGACAACATTCATAATCAGTGTTTTTACTTTTTGTAGTGGTTGTCGTCTAGAGTGCTGAGTAGTTGATGTCAGTGAATCCGATGCGAGCAAGTTCTTCAAATCGGACAGTCC
>JBBPTO010000834.1:0-21656 GCA_038094155.1 Pulveroboletus cf. aberrans | reverse complement strand
GTCAAAATGTAACACCTCCGATCTCCGGTCATCTCTGAGGTCACCCACTACAACTCCAAGGTTGACGCACACCAAGTCCCTCAACTCTGCTCCAGAGAATCTCAGAGTTAACCATTTCACTCAGTAAGGTCCTTTTCTCTCCTCGGACCTCATATATCCTATTCCGGACATTACGTCGGAGTTACATCGGAGTTCAAGCGCTCTAATCTCCATCACTATTTAGTTAGTCTGGTTTCATCATTCCTCTCAGTTGTTCCACTACCACTGTGCAACTGAGGTTAGTCTTTTTAGCTACATCTAGCTTTCCTTTTTACTTATGTCTGTAGTCTGGGAATCTCTACCCCTCCATAGGTAAATACAACAGTTATTCCACTACCACTGTGCAACTGAGTCTGGGTATCTCTACCCCTCCATAGCACACATATTTTGACAGGTATTTTAGTCAGTCTGCTTTGTCATTCCTTCCTCAGTTGTTCTGCCATCACTGTGCAACACTGAGGT
This sequence comes from Pulveroboletus cf. aberrans, assembly GCA_038094155.1. Lineage (NCBI taxonomy): Eukaryota > Fungi > Basidiomycota > Agaricomycetes > Boletales > Boletaceae > Pulveroboletus > Pulveroboletus cf. aberrans. Next base: position 21,155 of record JBBPTO010000834.1, on the reverse strand, counting down.
TAGTTTTCTAGCTACATCTAGCTTCTATTTTACTTAGGTTTGTATTCTGGGTATTTCTACCCTCCTATAGTGCACACATTTTGACAATTATGAACAAAGGAAAAGTCAAAGCCATTAAAGACTGGCCACAACTAATGTCTCAAAAGGAAGTTCATAGTTTTCTCAGCTTTCTTAATTTCAATCAACAATTCATAAAGGACTTCACAAAGGTTGCCCAACCCCTCAATGCACTTATGTCCAAAAAGAAGGACTTTGAATGGACTGCCGAGTGTTTCACCATGTTTCAAGCATTGAAGGATGCCCTTCTCTGCCCCTCCTCTCACACTCCCCACAGATGACAATCCATTCAGAAGCAAAACTGATGGTTCAGGAATTGGCTTAGGCAGAATTCTATCCCAAAAGCAAAACAATGTATGGCACCCTATCACCTTCATCTCAAAATCTCTCAGAGATGCAGAGAGAAATTACCATGCTGCCAACCTATAACTCTTGGCAATCATGTTGACTATAAAAGAATGGTGACATTATTTGTTAGGAGCAAAACATCTGTTTGAAATTTGAACAAATTATAAAAACCTCAAATTCTTTATAAAAAACCCAGGATTTAAGCCATAGGCAGGCAAGATGGAATCAAATACTCCAGGAATATCATTGTATGATTATCCATCATCCTGAAAGAACAAACCCTGCTGATCCTCTGTCCCAGAGGCCAGACTTTGAAAAGTGGGTAGAAAACAACAATAAATCAAAAATCCTCCTCCCAGAAACACTTTTCACTTCGCCAGATGCTGCTGTGCACTCCATCATGAGTGAATTTCCAAAGTCGGTCAAGGAATTTGTCCTTCTAAACCAATATAAAATGGACACATATGTCTGTAAAGGTCTCACAATGGAAAAGACTCCATGGAAGAAAGCGAACAGATTAATTCAGTGGTATGACAAATTGTATATTTCAAAGGACAATCTCCTTCAAGAGAAAATCCTTCCAGAAAACCATGATCATCCACTAGCCAGACACCCAGGAAAGTGTAGAATGAGAGACTTAATCAAGGAAAAATACTATTGGCTGTCTTTACAAAAAGATATACAATGATATGTTTTGGGTTGCAATAAATGCCAAAGGGTTAAAGTCAAACAAGTGTCTCATATGACACCATTACACTCTAATGAAATATCAGATGTACCTTGGGAAGTAATTTTCATTGACATCATTGGCCTCCTACCTGCATCAAAAGGAAAAGATGTCATCATTGTAGTAGTTGATTATTTCTCAAAAATGATCCACTGCTTCCCGATCTCAAGCACCATCACTGCCATGGGTGTTGCCACAATCTACAGAGATCAAATATTTAAGTTACATGGCACTCCAAGGAAAGTGATCTCAGATCAAGGCTAATCCATTGACTCCATATCATCCTCAAACTGATGGTCAAACCAAAAGGATGAATGCCAAAATAGAACAATATCTTTGCATCTATTGCAATCACTGACAATCTGACTAGGTAGATTGGCTCACTATCACAGAGTTCTCCCATAATCAAAAGATGAGTTCTAGTACTGGATTTTCTCCATTCATACTCAATTATGGACAAACTCCAACCATCAGTACAAAAACTCCAGGAGGACGAGTCAAAGCAGCTGACAACTTTGTATCACAAATGAAACAAAGTCAATCCAAAGCAAAGTATGCACTTGAGTGTGCTGCTAAGGAAATAACCAAGTACTATAATCATGATGCAAAAGATTGCCCGCAATACAATAAAGGGGATTTAGTTCTGATAGAGACCATACACATCTGTTCTGATTGACCATTGAAGAAACTCAATGACAAACACTACAAACCTTTCCAAATAATAGAAAAAGGTTGGAAAAGCAGCCTATAAAGTCAAACTCAATTGCAAATGGAAAGGAACTCATCCCATCTTCAACAAAAGCCAACTCTGGCCTTATTGAAAGAGAGAATTTCCATCCCAATGAATTCCACCACCACCACCTCCTGATATTGTAAAAGGACAAATTGAACAGGAGGTTGAAAAAATAGTTGATTTGAGAGAAAGACAAGGAACAGTCAAATACCTCGTCCATCTTAAGACCAGATCTCCTCTGCTCAAACTCTGGTCAGAGATCGGAGGTCAAGGGGATCGAATGGCTGGAGACAGCTGGAGGTCCGGAGGGGTGAAGGCTTGGCGCAGGACTTGTGTGTCGCACCCTAGCACTGTCACTGCCTTCTTGGTCAGAGATGCATCGGAGAGAACTGGAGAAGTTAGAAGGAGTGGTCTAAGGTGATATTCAGGCTGAGCTATCTACATACAGAATCAGAGTATATATACAGAGGAAGTCGGAGGCTATGTAAATAGGTAAGATGGAGTCGGAGAAGTCATAACCGGAGCTGTGCACCAGTAGCACAGTTCACCGGAGCTGTGCTGCACAGGGTCGGAGGAATCAGAAGGGTGAGAATAATCCAAATACAGAACAAGGAAGGTACATAAAGGTATCTAAGATAAGTCCGGAGTTTCAGAGGTTAGGAGTTGGTGAGATGTCACTGGAGGTAGTAGCGGAGTTGTTCTGGAGGTTGGAGTTGACTCAGATGTACGGGATATGACAGTCCATTGGAAAGGTTTTCCTTACTGTAGGAGACTGTACACTCCTACAGTGCAATCTGTCCAGTTTTCCAGTTCCTGAGTTCTTCCTGAGGTCGATGAAGCCATGTCCAATGCATTCCCTCAAATTCCAAATGCCATCCATCCTGTCCCCAGTGTCTGTCTGTCCATCCAGTATTTATAGGTCCGAGTCAGGTGAGTTCTGAACTTTCTTTCTTTTCATACGTAGAGTCTCAGAAAGTGGATAGGAGTCCACCAGACCTGATTCCCTCAGTTATGTAATGAGTTTCATATCATCTTTCCCCATGTTATTATAGTTGCTGACCATATGCCTAACTTTACCTACGTGTCCCAATATGTACAAAGTCTTGGGTATTTTCAGACTATAAACATTGTATCTTAGACTTCAGTCCACATCGAATCCTACTTTTTTTAGTCATCTTCTAAAGTCTCAAGGACTCATTTTCTATTGTTCCCACCACCGTTCAAGTCAAGTCCTGCAAGTATCAACTGTCCTTATAGTTGGACTTTAGCCCTACCATCATGGGAAAGTCCGGACTCCAATTTTCCAGCTCTACAGTTGAGTGGACTTCAATCCTTTTCCTCTAGGATGTTGCCCTAGACCCTTGGATCCCTTTTGAGTTGAGTTCACTGCTTGCACCCAACACTAACTGCTCAGGAAACCCACTCTAGGCTTCCTAGCATCTTTACATCACAAAGAACGTGAATGGATAAAGGTATTGGATCTCAACAGTGCCTTTCATGTGGTAAAGGAATTTCATCACAGACATCCAACAGCAGCATGACCCATACAATGAATGAAAATGCAGGTCATTAAAGCTCACAAATGTACATGTTCCATCTGCATTTGTCATATCCCGTCCCAACCCTATCATCACACCTCCGATCAACCCTCTGATACCCCCTATGCCACCTCTGATCCTGACTCACTCATCTCCAGTCTCCTCCGATAGGACTCCGTCCCATCACCCATCAGACATCTGATACTGGAACCCCTTCCTCCATTGGACCAATTATAATTGATTCGGATCTCGTTTCCTATTATGTTCCCTCCATTCCTCTGACCTATGCTCCATTTCCTATGATTACTCCTGTGCTACATTTCATTTGTATATCCTATGTACATCACTCCTCGGTACCCTATGATCTCCAATCATTGTTGTACCTTTACATATGATTTCCTCCATTCTCCGTTTCGGACTCCGATCCAATACTGTAGTATATAACTCCGTACTTCCCTCATGTATTCCCCAGTTCAAATATTGATGTCTCTTGATGTCACTCAATATCACTTGATGTTCTCTCTCCTCTGAACTCCATCTGATCCCAACGAAGTTTCCTCCCTACTCTTATCCTCTTCACTTATTCCTCCTATCTCCGAAATGAGGACCTGACAGTAGGCAAGGGCATGACACATAAGTCCTGTGCCAAGTCCTCACCCCTATAACCCCTCATCTCTGCCCTGTTTTGCCTTCATCACCTCCGCTTGTCGTTCCATTCCATCTCCGTCGGACCTCCAGCCCTTCCTACGTTCTTTCGCCCTGGAGTTGACCGATACACCTCAGACCTCCGTCGGACGAAGCCCCGGAGGAGTCTAGCATCTTGACAGCATTGAACATTCCTTACCTGTACCAAGCAAGATGTTTAAAGATCCTGATTTCATCACATATAGGAAGCACTTCAATAAGTATCCTGATTCAATGTTTGACATCCCTCTAGCACAAAGTATGCAAATCGAGGATGCTTTGTCTTGAAAAGGGGGTAATGTCAGAACCAGTTTCATTTCACCTCTTCATGTTTTACATTTCACCTTATTCTATTAAATTCTACACCATTTCAGAAGACAATGTCATAATGATATCATACATATGTCATCACTTAGTAATACCTTATGTTCTTTCATATATAAGTAGTTGCTCTGCATGTACATATCCTTGTTTTCAATATATTTGTTTCCCACTTGAGATAGTGTCTTCACTTTGAGGGCATCCTTGAGCACATCTCACACTAGTATTTTTCCCATGGTCAAGGTCTGTGCATATTGACTAGGTATATATACATTGTAGTAGTACATGTGTACCCTAGTTTCAATATTATTACATTCACTCTTCATTGCACTTTGCAACATATCCATAAGAACAACTAAGTTTCTATAAGCAAGTCTTAGGCCTGCTCGTCTCAGGTCTTTTGCTTGTTCTTGAGTGCATCCTAACATCAATTAGCAATGAATTGCATGTTCCTTAGCCCATAGTGCATGTCCCTTAGTTCATAGTGCCATAGTGCTGGACAGTACTGGACAGCAAAACAAGGTTTTGCTGATCAGTGTACTCACTTGGTGAGCACAGGGAGTTTACTCAATACAAGGTATGTGTGGTGCATGGCCTGAGTCCTGACACATGGTGGCAATCTGCCATTGCACAATGTGATAATATGCACAAGGGAGAGAGGATGGTTGATTTGAGTGTATGGGCTCAAGGTCCAGTGGTTCTTGAACCCCTCATTGCAATCCATGAGATTGTCATCATCACCAATGAAGCTGCAAGCTACATACATACTTATATGTACAAGGAACATAAACTTGGTAAAGTAACCTGTGGATTTGTTGATGTATACTCATTACACAATATACCAAACATTATTCAGGATCCAAATGGTGTAGATGCTGTGGAATCAACCTCCATTCTGAAGTCCATTGGCTGTGTGGAAGGACCAACATCATTCATGACTTTGTCAGCAAAGTGGACTAGTTCCTGTCTAACAAATATAAAAACTCAGTTTGATCTTCAGACCTACTAGTCATTCCACAATCACCTTTTATGATCTCTTAGCTTCTGCAGCATCAAAATAAGTTCATCTTGCTCTACAAAGTTTAATTCGCCCCCAGGGAGAGCAGTGGCATAGTCTTTTGCTCGTGCTAACGTGCCCTTCAACTCATTCGTCTGCGAGGCGTCTTAGAAAAGATATGCATGTGAAGCTAACTCCCATACTGCCTGCAGAAGTGCTTGCTTTGCTTCCGATGTGTTGACTCCTTCAGCACTTTGTGTGTGGTTCAACACGGAAGTCAGATTTGGAATGACGCTTGAAAAGAGTGGCGTTGGGACAGTTGCGTCCTCGGGAGTAGTCATCACGATAGCGTCCTGTTGGCCTGTAAAACTGCGCCCTACGCCGCTGACACGTTGTGGCTGTGTTTGTATTATCCCGATCCAACAGTGGCCCATCGTCTTTCTCTACTCGTTCGCCCGAGATGTCGAGTCAATCCAATCTGGACGTAAGCAGTTTCCTTCTCTTCTATTGTCAATCTGACCGATCTGTCAGAAAGCCATTGAAATTGTCCAGCGTGCCATTGACGAAGATGTCAAGCAAAACTACGCGGAATCGTACAAGCAGTACATGAACTCTCTCGACTACTTCATGCTCGCTCAGAAGTGTCCGTCCACGTGCCGTTCATTCCCGCTTTCTGTGCCACTCACATTGCCACAGACGAAAAGAACGAGAAATCCAAAGTTCTCATTCGGGCAAAGATCGAGGAATATCTGACACGCGCAGAGACACTGAAGAAACATCTTCAAGCACAAGACGAGAAACGATCACGCAAGGCCGTCAGCGCGAACGGCTCCACGACGATCGGTGGAAAAGGCAAGGACCACAGCGAGGACGATCAAGATCCCGAACTGAAGAAACTCCGTGCCGGTCTCTCGAGCGCGATCCTCTCCGAAAAACCCAACGTGAAATGGGACGACGTCGCCGGTTTGGAGGGTGCCAAAGCTTCCTTGAAGGAGGCCGTCATCCTCCCGATCAAATTCCCCCACCTCTTCACCGGAAAACGTACGCCGTGGAGAGGGATCCTCTTGTACGGCCCTCCCGGAACGGGCAAGTCGTATCTCGCGAAAGCCGTCGCAACCGAAGCCAAGAGCACCTTCTTCAGTGTGAGTTCTAGCGATCTCGTTAGCAAATGGCAAGGAGATTCGGAAAGGTATATCTGTGCGGGCATCCTCGCTCTCTCGTTGACAACCGTACGCACTTAGACTCGTCAAGAACTTGTTTGACATGGCTCGCGAAAACAAGCCAGCCATCATATTCATCGATGAGGTAGATTCCCTCGCGGGTACACGTAACGAATCCGAATCGGAAGGGTCAAGACGCATAAAGACGGAATTTCTCGTTCAAATGAACGGCGTGGGGCACGACGACACAGGAGTCCTTGTCCTAGGAGCGACCAACATACCGTGGCAACTCGATCCTGCCATCAAGCGGCGGTTCGAGAAGCGAATATACATCCCGCTCCCAGGTCTCGAAGCTCGCAAGCGAATGTTTGAAATCCACATTGGCTCCACGCCATGTCAGCTTGAAGCAAGAGATTATCGAACCCTAGCAGAGCGCACAGAAGGGTAAGTAGTCCGATTTCCTGTCTGCGCTTGCCTGAAAGGCTGAGACCTGCGTTTCAGGTACTCTGGTTCCGATATATCCATCATCGTCCGTGATGCACTCATGCAACCTGTGCGCAAAGTCATTTCTGCCACACACTTCAAGCCTATCCCTCCGTCCTCCGGATCGGGGAAAATGAAATGGACACCCTGCTCGCCTGGTGACTCAGAGGCAGTGGAGAAGTCTTGGTCCGACATAGAGTCGGACGAATTAGTAGAACCACCACTTAAGCTTCGTGACTTTGTCAAAAGTTTGGAGAGCACGCGACCTACGGTAACGGAGGCGGACATCAAACGGCACGAAGAATGGACGAGGGAGAGTGGTGAGTATCTACCTCACATCCTTGATACCTCTTTGCTCATTCAATCACAGGGAACGATGGCGCATGAGCTGAACCGACGGGTCCGTTAGGTTCTTATTTATATACCTCCGCATGGAAATACCGTCGTTGCGCATCACCCACTTGAACCGAGGAATAGTAATATTGACCGGGCACAATAATGACTACGATACGCATGCTTAGGAAGGGCAAAGAAGAAAAGGTTCCCGGCGCAACGTGTAGGATAACAACATCTCTAATGTATGTGTGTAGCCAAGGTTGAGACACCGAATTACCCAACAAACAGCTCGCGCAGATGAGGTTCCAGTGGCAAGGGTCCACGCATTACAATGCATTTAACTGAGCCTGAGCCTGTTGCATCGCATGTGCATGTACGTGAGTCGGCTTAGCGACCGCATGACATACTTGGATGTCTCGTATCCATGAGTGGTCCATAACTGTCTCGATGACGACTCGATGTGACGGGTCTGGTTCGAGCATCCTGCGAATCAAACTCCTACAAGCACGGGGGCTCAAGTTGTTGATAGTTGGTGGATAAACAGGGTCCTTCTCTTTCTCCTTGATAGGAGTGGCGCACGCTGTGGCGTAAGCGGCATAGAGGGGGTCCGACATCTGGGCGACACGCCAGGGCATCTCCTGGAAGTGCAAGCAATAGTAGACGATACCGCACGCCCAAATGTCAACCAGACGGGCGTCATAGGCTGTGTTAGAGGAATGAAGCCTTGAATCAGGCTACCTGGCGAGAGAACGCAGCTAGCTGCTTACGTTTGCCTAAAAACTGTTCAGGAGCGATGTACGGTTCACTACCGCAAAGACCAGTCGACATGTGAACTGTGGTCTCCCAAGGCAAACGATAGACGGTGGATGCACCGTAGTCCCCAATCTGGGCAGGAATGAAAAATTTAGTTAAATTCATGTCACTATCACGAACCTTGAGATGGCCTTTGGTGTCGAAAAATAGATTTTCTGGTTTGATATCGCGGTGAGCAACACCTTGACTGTGTAGATACGACACGCCAGTGAGGATTTGCTTGAAGCAACATTCTACCTCGCTGGGTGACATGCCTCCCTTCTTGATGGCAGCGTAGAGATCCCCGCCCGGGCAATACTCCATGACCTCGCACCAATGCTGACTCTCGTCCTGAACGAGATCCACGGTCTCGACGATGTTGACGTGATGCAAGGTAGAGGAAATGCAGAACTCGGCGGTGAGTTTCTTGACGTATTCCTTCTCTGATTCATTCTTCCGTCTCTTGCGGAATTCCTTGGGAAAGGGGATTAGGGGGGGAGGACGATAAACGGACCCATTCATACCTTGACAGCGTACAGCTTTTCTTCCGTTCTATCCCATTTGTGAGCAAGCCGGACGACAGAGGTAGCGCCTTTGCCGATTGCGACCTTTTGGCAAACGCCATACTTCTGTGCGAGGCTGGCAGTGCTATCTCCGGTAACGGACCTCCGCTCCCCATCCGAATCGGACTTCTTACTGCTCCCAGTTGATCTAGCCGACGACTTGCGTGACAACTTGGGTGCTGAGATGAGGTCCTTTAGGGTAAATTTTTGACCACCGTCAGACTGGGCGCTCGAAGACGCTCTGGAACGTGAGTTTGGTTGGGGGGAAGCTGGGGGCTTTGAAGAGGCGGACTGTGGCTCGGGGGTAGATAATCCACCGCCCGACACACCAGCGGACATACTTGGGGCGCGACTGGGCGCCTGACTCGTGGGACGGGTAGAAGGGCGGCTCCAGCTGTCACACTCGGAGGGGGAAGGGGGGGTATCTATCGAATCTGGAACGGTCATGACGGGGGGAGGAAGGGATGGAGGGGGTGGCAATGAAGTAATGAACTTCGGATGAGATTTGAAAGAGAAAAAAAAAATATCAGTTCATCAAAGACATGTTGGAGAGGTGTAGAAAGAAGAACAGAACGGTTGGATCGATGCGACGAAGACTCGGGTGGTGCGGGTTTGAAGCAAAGACAACAACAGAATCTCGGGAGCACTTCCGGGATGACTAAGCCTATTCGAACGTTCTGTGCTAGACAAAAACGGCAAGCAGGTAATATGGAATGACCAGGGCGGTTCCCCAAACCGTAGTGACTGCGATCAGATGAACATGAATGTCACCTAGCGTAAATCCCTCGATACACACTCCGAAATTCCTACACGTTGCCCGCACGAAAACACGAGGCCTAGCCACACCTCACTGGAAAACCCTGGATCCCTCACGCACCCAAGTATGACTTCATATTAACCAGCAACGGTGTCCTCTTCTGCGGATCACAAAACATGTTCCGTAGAGCCCAATAATACACCGACGAATCGCAAATTGGCCTGCGTTAGGTGCTTATTCAGCACGGCACTTGGTGGCGCTGCAACTGTACAGTTTTCAGTTTGTGGCTTGATTACGCGATCAGCCACCCGACACATCACACCCAATCTTTTCCAGACTCGTCATCATGGTCAACCTACGCTCCCAAAAGCGGCTTGCTGCCGCCGTCGCTGGTGTTGGAAAGCGCAAGATCTGGCTTGATCCTGCTGAGCAGGCAGAGATCGCCAACGCCAACTCCCGCTCGCATGTGAAGAAACTCATCAAGGAGGGCCGTGTCATCGTTAAGCCCACCGTCATCCACTCCCGTGCCCGCACACGCGACCTCCTTGCTGCGAAGCGAAAAGGTCGTCACACTGGCCCCGGTAAACGCAAGGGTACTGCTGAGGCTCGTCTCCCTTCCAAGGTGCAATGGATGCGGAGACAGCGTGTTCTGAGACGGTTGCTGAGGAAATACAGAGAGGCGGGCAAGATCGACAAGCATCTGTGAGTCTCTTCCCTGTGTCGCACGCGCAGCGGAATCTTGATGCCCTTCCCGTCAGCTACCACTTGCTTTACCAGAAATCAAAGGGTAATGTCTTCAAGAACAAGCGTGTACTCATGGAGTACATCCACAAAGCCAAGGCTGAGAAGAACCGCACCAAAGTTCTCACAGACCAGATGGAGGCCCGTCGCGTCAAGAACAAGGTGTGTTTCGTCGACCATTCCACATCATTCCCGGTTGCTAATCGATCGTCCAGGCTGCTCGAGAACGCCGTGCAGAGCGTTTGGCACAAAAGCGTCAAGATATTCTTGCCGTGGAACAAGAGGCTGCACAGGAGTAAACGGTGTCTCCCAGTCTCTACTGGTGTTCTTTATGCCATGCATGTCATGCATCTCACGCTTTACGGTTCATACACAACATGCTTCTCCGTTTCTGAACAGCACCTCGAAAAGTATTCACGGTCAGGGCTTCGATTTGGTTTACAGTAAGACATGCGCCATGCTCATACACATCTCCTTGACTCGCCGTTCCTTTGCCACCGCCTCGACCATCTCCCGCGTGATGCCAATTTGTTCCCCGGCGCCGTCGCCGTCCAGCTGTACATGTGCGAGAAGCCCAGATTCGTTCAGTGCAAATGCTGCGTCTTCGACTCGAAGGTTGGTCGCACGCGCAATCTCGGCAAGCGTGCATTTAACTACTACATGTGACGTTGCGCTGCCATCAGGATTTGATATCGTCTCGATCCGTCTGAGTGTGTTGAGTGCCTCTGTGACAAACCCTGAGCTACATCACCGCAACACGGGTAAATGGATGCATACCGTCAAAGTGATGAGGAGGTGACCCAGTCGATGCGACGTCAGTGATCTCCCCATCCCACCCTTTTGGCCGTTTTCTACGAATCACGTTCTCGTCAGTCGACTGAAGTTGCGAGAGATCGGCCATCCATTGGTCTGTCGTCACTTGCAAATAGTCAGGTGGCAACACCGCCAACAGCCGCCTAGCGCCGGGGTAAGCAACGAACCTTCGTAAACCAATCGTGCGAACATACCGGAGGAAACGTATCAGAGTTGCAACCCAAAATGTGAGATAACTGCGCAGCCCTAGGTCTGACAACGGTCGTTCTGGGGTACCGACTTTTCCGCTTCTACGAGACAGTTCATAACCTGAGGGGGTGTAAAAACGAAAGGGAAGAATCGGGTGTTGACGACGCACTGAACTCTATCATAAGCATGCCATAACCTTTCCGTTGGTATGGGGGCAAAACGATAATGCATGCGAGATTGTAGTCGTCGTAAGAAAATTTCTCCTACGATCATGGCTCAGCTGCGACGAACAAAGTTTTGTTTCAGAATGCGACCTTTGAGAAAAACCCTAATACATGGTCCCGTTGCGAATCCGCATCCGTCAGGATATAAAACAAAACTGTGGGAGTTGTATTTAGAGCCTGGAATGCGGAAGTGGGGGTCGCGCGCTTACAGTTGTCGCAGTCAAAGAACAAGGTCTTGATGTCGATGAAGAGCTTCCCGAAAAGTGACAGATTCTGGCAATAGAGCTATACGAAGCAAGTAAGGGACACATAAATCAACGTTCACCAGGTCAACTCACTTTTTCTTGGGCTCCGTCCACTTCCCAGATAGTGTGTGCTCCTCGTTGATAGACTTTCCTCCCAGGCGGATGCTTTTTGTCGCACTTTTTCTAAAAAGTATCGGGTTTCGCTCCTTGCGTCAGGACCATGATACTCACGGTGTGCAACTCCCACATCGATCCTTCCGCCATGTACTTGAAACAACGTTCGCAGACCCACAAAACGGATTTTTCACCGGTCAAGTGAGTGCGCGAGAGGCCGCCAGCGAGCAAATCAGAAGTCCGACAGTGCGCGCGCCGAGAAATGTTTGGTGTCTTAAGGATTGGTGTGGAGGATCTGCCTCGGGCATTGCTGGACTCCTCAGCTTCCGACTCCATTAACGGATATGGGGAGAAGTACCTAAAGCACTTTTGTAGTAACCCCGTTACCGAGAGATTCAACACTTACCAAGTTTTGATTTGCCACTGTCCGAAGTTGACCTTATCAAAGTTTCTTTGTGCGGTCATCCGTTTAAAGTGTTGCACGTCGAAGTCATCCTCTGTCATGGTGGAGTCCCGAGACATCGTCGTGGTTTGTGCGTCTGGGAGTGTTGTTGTCTCTAACGAGGTTGCTCGTGTAGAAATGGTCGGCGAACCGGGTCGACTAGAGGATTCCTCCCGCTTTCGCTTTCCATTAATCGCTCTTGATGGCAAAGTGTCCAAGTCTGATTCGACGGGACGCAACTCGGATCCTGGTATCCATTCATCCAACCGCTTGTCAGAGCCCTCGTAATGAACATAGGCATGACCGTCGGAACTACGGCGCTGAAGAACTTGGACTGACTCTGTTGCGAACACAACGGGAGAAGGTCTGAATTCAGAGTATCTATGCAGGGTTGAACGACGACGACGCACGGTCAATGCCATTTTTTCTCACCCAGAAAGCCTCCTTGCTTGGCTCCCCCGAAGGCACCGTTTCAGCCATGTGGAGCTGATGGATCTCGAAAGCGAAGAACTTTTTCACAGCAGAGGTAGATCTGGTTGTCGGACCTGCAAGCTGTTGGACCATCCACCTACTCCTGTATTGGATTGGGTTTGTCAAACCACTCGCACTAAATAGCATGGCGTGCCACATCCTTTTCGAACCTAATTGTATACTTTGTCAGGACTTGTCAAATCTCGTGTGTGCATGCATTGATTCCTTTTTTCATGAGGCAAAGACCAATCGTTTATGGTACGAGGTGTGTAGGGTCCTTGCCGCCATGCTTTGATTTCCAAGTACCCTACGCGCTTCCCCCTAATGTCTGCCACATAACGGCTACTCCACCGAAGTTAAGACTGGTCCCCGAATGCACCGGTCTAGCGGTGGAAAACGTTCCTGCTATCAACAAAGGATGCTTGCAGGCTTATAGCAACTTGGGCTGCGTATTCGTGTCGTGCGTTATCATGATGACTTTACACGTGGCAGTGCTTATAGTCTTTCTATGAAGAAGCCTGCAATATTACATATAAATTTAGAACCCACAGCATCCTCGACGGGCGTTTGGTCGGGCGCAGACCAGACTCTCACCTTCTGCAGAACCCCACAGCAGGTCTGTTTTCGCCGTAAAGTGATATCGACCATCCCACCTCGAATCGTATACTTAACCATCATGAGTCGCGCGGGCACCCAGGCTGCAGGCTGGATTGCATTCGCCGTCATCGTGTGGTTACAGTGTATCCCTTTGGCGTCGGCTTGTAGCCTGTAAGTGTTTCTTGAATCGTATCGTACGCGTTCGCCCGCGCTGACGGTTGCGCTAGCTCAGACTTCACAACCAATTGTGGACTGTCGCGGCCAGCAATGATTGGTGTTGTCGCGGCTGGTGGTTAGTGGATTGCAATACGGTGCCACAACGCTTCTAAAGTTATGACAGCGGCCCTTATTGTCTTTCTCATCGTGGTCGTCACTGTCCTCCGGCGGCGGCGGCGACGACGACGAAGACCGCTGCGCTTCTCTGACGTCCCGGTTCACGCGAGAAGACGATCGACGACTCTACGGAAACCGAACAGTGCGCCACCGCCGCTATCTCATCAACCCATCTACTACCAGTCTACTGCACCTGCTCCACAGCCTGCACACATATCCCAGTACCCTTCTGACGAGTATCTCTCATATCACAACTACCCGCGATCGCAAGGGCGTTCCGGATCGATACCATTAGTTCCGGAGCCACCCGTCCCAGTATCACCCGTTTCCACGGGTGTTGCGCCAGGTTCCGTATCCATCGCTGTGTCCTCGTTCGATCGTGCCCCGCTCTCTTCCCGATCCTCCGCGGTCACGCCTAGAGACCAAATCAACATAATAGTGCCTCTACCTCCTTCCCCATCTGTCGTCGCACCCCGCAGTACTCAGCGGAAGGCAACGGAGCAATTTCCGCCTGCGCTGCCTTCTTCTCCGCCTTCCCGCAGCGGTTCAGTCCCAGTTCCTTCGCCCTCCTTACCACATCTGGCTGGCGACATACCGTTGCCAAGCCCACCGCGTCCATCCGCACAGAACCCCATGCACACGGGAGACGTCGCTGAAGAACCTCCACCTCCTTACACACCTGCTTGATACCTTAATTTTCACGATCCTTGTTATCTGTTATCTGGCACTATTTGGGAAGCTTACTCAGTGGGAAAATGTCTGGCTCGTAATGGTTACATACCAATATGTTACATTGGACTTCTTGGACAATATGATACGTGTCTCATCGTCTGCATCGTTTGACGAAGTGATCGCCCACTCCAGGTTCAGGTGAACAACTTTCCCCCTTTTAATTGGAAATGGAAGTGTGCTTCGATTTTTCAGAAAGGCACCAGATGTGGGCACGGACAAGTTGCCATCATGTATGAACAATCACAACATCATGATCTCAACGCGCAAGTACTACAAACACTGCCTATGATCTTATGTAGTCTGTGTTAGTCATGGGCATCAAGATTCATCATGCTCATCGCACGAATGACGGCAGGCTGTCTCCCCTCCCACGCGGGCTGGGTGCTCTAGCTTAATGGGCGTCGGCATATTCAACCCCTGTTTCGTGAGTCGCTTCTTGACAAATCCGCGGCTAGTCCGGGATGAAACTCACGCGCTCGCGGGACATAGGGAAGACTTGGCCGGAAAACGTGTCTGCTTGACGATCGAACCCTCCCGCAGCGAAGTCCCGCTCCGTCGACCCGGGAGGATTCTCCCTCGAAACTGATGCGCACCCTTGCTGAAAAGAACCCTGATCGCTAGTACACACTTCATTCTCACAGTCGGAGCACGAGATGAGGTGCAGATCCTTGGATGATAAAGCAGGGTGCAATGTGTAGAAATCGCGGTCTTCGCATTGGCACACCTAGCCCTGGGTCTTGTTTACTCGGAACACAAGAACTGCGTTTCAAGTCTTTGCTACCCTTTTACATGGCGATCGTCCGCAGAGCCGTCAGACTGACCTCGGTCCGATTTTCCGCGCCTTTCCCAGCGAAGCATTTTCTCGCCGACAGAGGGCCGCAACATTGCCAAAGTTAAGTCCGATGACGTGAGCTATGTACTACTTTGACTCCGAAGGATGCAGCTGTGACATTGAAATACGCAATTTCTAATTTACCATCACTGGTAGTGATCTGTAAGCACACACGACCAAAGTCATCGACATTCCAACACATCGCGGCTCCACTTACCCTATTCGACTCTTCCGACACTGGCGACGTCACCCCCTTAGGACGGACGTATACATAGTGGGCTGGCAGTAGACTAGAGAACCATTCCTGTACTCCCCCCGCTTTCCCCGTTCAACCCAGATACTCCTCCACTTTCTGTTCTGTCTGATCCTCTTAGTGTTCCCCTTTACATGATCATACTGTTATCGGACTTAGGTTATGATTTGTCGAATATTATAGGACATTTCACGGAATTGTATACTCTATTGACGCATCAAAAAATAGAGGTAAGAAACCGTTCTTGGACACCTTGGAATTGTTGGTGAGTTGTCATTTTGTAGAGCCTTTCCCTAGGCTTCACCTTATGTGTGATCGACACCAGCTGTAAAATATTAGGACCGCCCGAAAAAGGCAGGCGACACCTTTAGAACTCAACATGACCAAACAACCCTGGATCCCGAGAAACCAAGCCGCTGTTGGTCACATTCCAACCGACCAAGATGCCCCGCCGACGCGGCAAGTTCATCCCGCCTCCATCCCACCTCTCTCGCATACTTGAAAACCTCAACTTCGGACCCCGACTCGCTCTCACAGGACTCCGTCGTATCAGCCTGACATACGCGGCAAAGAATGACCACATGGGCGCACGGTGAGCACGCCATCCATTCATATCTTTCAACGGTAGCGAAAAAATTTCAACTCTGATATTGATGACCCCATGTGCATTTGCAGGCACTTCGTTAAAGAGGAACTGCCCCGCATACGCTGGGCTAACCCCCTGCTGGACATTGCCGTTCGACGTGTTCCAAAGACACGGGAAGAGACCTTAGCATCTATCGCGACGCTAGAATTTGGTATGTCCCTCTCCGTCTTCTTTGCCCTCTTCTTTGCTCACTTTCCACCTCTCCAACCTCGCTCTGGCCCGGTTCCGCCTGTTCACACGAATCAGAGGATGGTACGACATCGACGATCAACATGTCTAACAAGTGGTCGACAACGATAGCTAAAGAACTCATGGACCTGGCTGGTGGAGAACCCTGGAAAGTGTACAAGATAGCCGCGCTCGCCGCCGGCCGGCCCGTACTCCCTGGTGAGGAAAAGGAACGACTGACTCAGGTCTCCAAGCGGAAAACGGCCTCCGCTACGGCATCTGCATCAGCTGAAGAGATGGAGGCACAGGTTCAGGAGATGCTCAATGCACCGAGTCGACCGAAGACGGGCGCAGCTGCAATCTTGCCTTGATGCTTATCCTCGTCTTGACAAGGGCACCATGGACGACCTCATAAACTGTTAGAAGTTAGATATTAAGTCTCGGGTATGTGCATATATTCGTGGTATTGAATATGCATAGAGAATCAATGACGACCAGCCGTAATAATGCATAGTCGGATCCACTCCCCGAGTTGGTGCAAGCAAATTATGCATGAAATATGATATTGGATAATCGATAGTGTAATTTGGGGGTCATGCATTATCATATAGGGAATTTGAGAGGTCGTGCATGAGCACTAACTCATTTGATTCCGGACCTGAGCTTGAACCCAGAATAAAGCCAGACAAGGGTTCATGCTCTGTGCATGACTTAACAATCTATGCCTGCAAAATGCTGATGCTGACTGTCTCGACCTTCCCGCAGTTCAGCACCAGCTCCATTACCTTACTGCTCACCTTAGAAAGGAATCCTGCAAGCAGGCTACATTTGATCGCCACATGGTACACTCTAATACCACGCAAAATTCTTAGGCCCCGCTTGGGAACTCGGTTAACCATCGGAAAACTAATGGTTTCGATCCAATCTGGCACTAAGTCGCTACTGCCAGTGCTTCGAAAGTTGGTTGTCCCAAATTGGCAATAACGCTGTGTCTCTACTACTACATCTGTCAAGCAAAAAACTCACAAACCAGTTCCCACAGTTTATGGGCTCTCGAAGTAGTGACGGTTTCCTGCTACTAAGTTTCCCACACAAACCATCGCTGGTTAACCAGGTTCCTGAGTGGGACCTAAGTTTCTTCATTTATCTACCTTTTACAACAATTTAATGTCATGTACATATGCAACCTATTCACTTTTGGTTGTCGTCAAGCTGTTGTGGTGTTCGTTCAATCCTGTATCCTTGCATCATACATAGTCACAGTCACGGTTGTCACATTTACGTGACAATCCGGCCATGCATGGGACCTGATAATGCATAACGAAGGGTACTCCCCGACGCTATGCATTATGAGATAGTCGACTGTAGACGGTACTTATTTTGGGGATATCCAATTCGGGAACAGCACGCCAGGCATATAAGAATTGGGACCGCATTCAGATCCGAACAAACCTGTCTTTGCCCAAGCGTCCACAAGACCGTTTCCCCACAAGAGAAGCCAAGAAGCCACCCATAACCAACCAATGAATCCACCGACACGTCGTCCAGTGGCCTTCTTCCAAGCTCCTTCTATCATAACTCCAATACCTTGCATCAGGAAGAACCCCACCACTGGGAGTGTGTCCGTCCCCCGACCCATTCCCCGCACTCCGATGTCGTGGAGAGCGCCTGAGATGGTGAAAGCAACCATGACGCTCCCAGTTCGTCCGAGATATCGCTGTGCCCATTCACCCCCCACCACCACAAAGCACTCTCGCAGGAGTTGATGCCACCTTCGCCCCCAGAAACTAGCAAGCGAAGTCGACAACCAGGGAGAATCAAAAAGAGGAGGCCAGTGTGATGGGTGGTGTTGGAATAGAATCGTGAATAACACCGCAGCTAGGTGGTATACCCCGTCGATGACAAGATACGCGGCGGTTCCAACAATTAACGTGATGATGGACGATTTCAAGTACCGTTGAGGTGAAGGTAACGATGAGTCGAAGATAGTCCCGCCCTCTGGTGACCCAAAGGTGTCGGGTCCAAGCGAGCGGAGGTAACTGGCCAATGTACCGAACGCGAGGGTCCGGATGATGAGGTGACAAAAAGAAAGCAAGGCAAATAGTGATCTGGATTCCACCCGAAAGTACGGAGTTGGGATGGGTATCTTCGGAGGCCCGCTCCATCTAATTCCCCTGACATCGAGGAGAAGATCCCAGGCATTCCAGAACGCAGAAGAGACACGAACGTCACGTTCTACGAGAATATTTCCGTTCTGACCATCGACCGACTTGCAAGGTTGTAATTTAGAGTAAGTTCGTTCCGCAAACGCCCATGTCGCACTTCGCATTGCAATGCCAGATGTGCCTAGCTAGATCACAGAGTTTGAACGTCTGCAAGCCGGCAAAACTTGAGCGCCCACCGTTAATATTTTATTGTGATAAGCGTAACCGGGATAATTCCACGAAAGATCCAAAGAGAAGATTGTTCGCAATGTCAACCAGAATACTACGGGGAGTAGTGCAACTCGGTAGACGTTCGTGTGCGGCAATTGCACCAGCACGGCCATAGCATAATGAATCAAGAAAGTCGGCACAAGAGTGGTTGCGAAGCTATATGGTGTCACAACAGCTCGTTCAAAAGCAAATACATGTTGGAGCGTTTCCAGTCGCCTGCGGAACGAATACATACATCAGACATTTGAAATCGAATACGAATGGGATACTAGCCAAGGCATGTAGTGAGTCAGACTGCCTGGAGAGCGTCAGAGGTTGGGTTGGTAAGCTGGATTCAACGTTCGACGTTTCGACGGTTGGGTTGGGGAGACAGAAACCCCATTTTTCTGGCATGACATATATACGTAACGAACAATGTAAGAAAGGACACTTGGCCGAAATGGGAAGCTGTTACATACAGAAAAAGGTGGATTTGTGCTAAAAGATATTTGTAGTCCTGATGAATCTGGACTTTTCTATGCATACGTTCAGTTTGTTTTGTTTGAATATCTGAACTGAAATGTTGCCAGAATGCCTCCCAACCTGGAACTCTCTGATGAGCTGCAATCTGGTGTAAAAGGAAAAAAGAATAGATTGACATACTTATTTGTCACAAATGTGGATGACTCCATGAAATTAGAGCCATTGATTATCAGGAAGGCTGGCAAACCTCAAGCATTCCAGAAGAAAACAGGAGTGCAGCTTGGTTTCAATTATCACCACAATGCAAAGGCGTGGATGATGGCTTCAATTTATCAAGAGTGGTTGGAAGACTGGGATGTGAAACTCAGGAAAGAAGGTCAAAAGATCTTGCTTTTGCAAGATAATTTTTCTGGCCACATTGTTCCTGACACCCTCACCAACATCCACATTGAAAATTTTGCACCAAACTTGACTGCGCACATTCAACTGAATGATCAAGGCATTATCCATTGCTTCAAGGCACATTATCAGGCCAAATTCATTCATTGTGCAGTCGACTGCTATGAGGCTGACATGACTCCATCAAAGATCCATGACATTGACCAGCTTGAAGCAATGCATCTTGCTGATGAAGCATGGAAGGAGGTGGACACCACTACCATCCAGAACTGTTGGTGCAAATCTGGCATTCTACCTGATGTGCTAACAAACTTGACAGATGGACCTGCAATTCAACCAACCATTTCCATCTCCTCCCTCATCAACACTACTGAACCAGGAACTCCTGACAACACAATTTAACAGGCTGAGAGTGTGGTTGAACACACACTGGACAAACTTGAGAAGACTGGTGCTCTCCAGCACATGAACTGGATGAATCTTGCAGAGCTGCTCAATCCAGCTATTGAGGCTCAGAATCTTTTTGACACAACAGACAAGGACATTTATGATGCCATGATGGATGTGAAGAAATTGCGTGAGAGTTCAGTGTAGGGAGCAGATGATGGCTCAGGTACCATGGCCATTGAGGACATTCTGACACACACCAAGGCCCTTTGTGTTACAATTTATCCCAGACTACGCTTTTCCTTGACTTAACGCTTACATACGCATGGGTATAAGTCCCAACTTGGACGTTTATTTCTTTTCATTGCTGACTATGATACCTTGACTCATTGTCCACTCCAGTCACACTTCACATGACTTCCACCACTTGCTTCATCAGCGATTTCTTCCATCATATTCCTTCATGTTCTATGCCTGCCCTGAATTCCTTTATGTATATAAACCCACTTTGTCGCACCTATGCTCCTCAGTCTAGTCTTACTGTTTACTTCACTGTTTCATACCTTGTTCCCTACTTTGTCCTAGCCGGAATACATTGTTGTTCCCACTCTGCTGTAAAACAGCAAAAGGACTCCAGAGTGTAGTCCTCTGCAAGAAATAGGGGTGTGAGTGTATATCTTGACCCAAGGGGATTGCAAAGAGAGGAAAAGGAAAAGAAGAGGACTGTAGGAATGGCTTACTAAATGTCCACAGGACACTGGAAAACTTGAGTCTGGCTTTCCCCTGTTCGGTAGGGCTAGAAAACCAACTATACTTGCAGGACTTGAAGGGGACTTGTAGGGAAATGTAAGGAAAAGACTAGGGAACTGGACTTTAAGGCTTAGGAATGGTGGTGGTTACTTGCACACTGTCTAGGGACTAAGTCCTAGGTACAAAAGTCTAATCTGGGCATACCCGAACGAAGTACAGTAAAGGAAACATAAAAAGGATGAAAACCTGACCAATTCTGGAGTGCGGGAATGGTTTCCGAGGCGCGGGAACACCGGGTCTGGTGTGCGGGAACTTGGGTCCGGACATTGGACTCAAAACTAACCTTTGGACTTCAACTGACTTGACTTGGATTGAGACAAACAGCAGCGGATGGTCTCAGGTTTGGCAGGAGCGCTGGATAGGGGC